>VYZW01009000.1:2504-25561 GCA_013401315.1 Balaeniceps rex | reverse complement strand
TTCAGTTTGCATATACAGGTATTGTACTGCATACATTATACTTCCTATAGAGAAAGATGTTGATAGGTTTGTTTGCTACATGCCAAAGAATTATATTTCTTTTCTAAATATATTTTCTTTTTAATCTCAATCAATCAAAACACTTATTTACCATTTCTAGGGCTGAATTCAGATTGTTATCTCTTATCTCCAAACTCTTAACTATTTCAGGCTTGGTAAGTACAAGAGAACAGTCTAGAAAATTATATATTTTTCTTGGTTTCAAATACTTAAAAAGCATGCCTCATATGCACATGATTCAGATTACATGAGGTCATTGAAGGAACAGCTGTATTTTTGAAGAATAACCCTATATTACTGTCTTAGTCAAATTTCAGTTTAAATAATTACATGAATCTTTTAAAATTTTAAATAATAAAACATTTGAGCTGGACGTTGTCACATTCATTTCCTGTTATAGGCTGGTAGTCTGTTGTGTAATGTAAATTTATGAATGACTCATAACTCAGAGTTAATAACTCAGAACTTCTTTCTGAATAGTTATTACACTTTAATGCATAATAGATTCGGTTTTTATCCTCTTAAACAAGCTGTTATGCACAATGTATCTGAAACGCATTAATATGAAAGGGTACTAAAGTTACAAAATAAAGTAATTAAAAGAGAGGAAATGCCAATATCAAGATTTGTAGTCTGAATTTGTCTCCCCTTGCCTATGAATCATGTAAGTATAAAATACATGCCGTTTTCTATTTCTGTTTCCTAAAAGACATCCTCATATTGTTTAAATTAACAATATTTTATCATGATGTTTCTATTGAATATTTGATTTTATCTCAATTTTGAATGGATAGCCCATACCCTGCAGTTCTAATCCTTTCTAAATACACATGTATTAATTTAATCATAAGTTGCTGTTTGCTTTGATATATTTAATCAGGATATGTGCTGTTTATTTTATGACATAATAACCTTACCATCTTAATAGGAAACGGAAACTGCAAATAAACATAATTTAAGTTAAAAAGACTCTTTTTGAGAATCATATTTGGGAAATTTAGGTTCTAGGAATGTCAGACCATCTTCACTTACATAGTACTCGACATGTTTGAAGGGTAGTGCCTACTCCCTTCAGTTGCGGTTTTGCCATTCAGGAATGTACATCATCCAGAGGGTTTCAAGCTAGGGATCCATGAAGTGAAGAACATATAAGTAGTTCTCATCAAGCATGAGAAGGATACAATCTGATTACTAGGTACGAGTGTAAAATGAATGGCACAGGAATACCAGGGCAAAATCGAGAATACCTTGGTGCAGAATAGCAAAAGACCTTACTGGTAACATTAAATCATTCTGTAAGAGGAAGGTAAGAGGAAGAGGAGGTAAAAGGAAGATGAGGGACAGTGTTGTTCCGCTGGGAACAAAACTGTGGAAATACTGACATACTGCATGGTTCTTTTGCCTCAGTTTTCACTAAAAGATCACATGCAAACACACAGCACGGTTAATATTGACAACAAAAGATAGCATGTAAGTGTAGATTAAGAAAAGAAAGAGATACAGAAGGAAGCAAAAATATACTTAACCGTTTTCAATATGAATGAAGCTATCTCAGAACTTTGTTGGTTATCTCTGAGAACTTTGGAGACTGAATGAGGTAATAAAAAACTAGAAAAAGCAAACTCCTTCCACTTTCTGCAAAAGATTTTTTCAGCTGCTGTACTCTCCATGATTTGTCTGTGTCCTGTGATGTACTCTGTTATATGAGGTGGAAAACTTGGAGGTGTCTTCTTGTGGTTAGGTAATTAAGAACCAGCCTTCACAAGTGGATGAAAAGAGAACTCCACAGGTAGTCTAATTCCAGTGTTTTCTAATTTGCCTCATATGAATTTGCATCTGTAACATTCTTCCATTTAAACTGTCACATAAAGCCCAAACTACCTTAAAAATGGCAACATTATGTGCCGTTGTCATGTCACGTTGAAGAATTAGAAACTTAAGGTGGTAAAAAAGGTCTCTAGTTTCTGTCACTTGCAGTGGTAATCCACCATTATCCTTTTAGTTCTAACCCATTTTGGACAGCAAATAAAACTTTAAAAGTGTCTTCTTAAGTTTACACTTGAAAAGGAAATTTCACAAATACTTGCTGACAAGAGAAGAGTGATGAGATTCAGGAAACATGAGTCCATTTTGCATACTAAAAGAGAACACATATCGGATGCCATGGACCATTCTGGTTTTAATTACTCTCTCTTGTATTTCTGTTCCATCAGGTTCTTTGTCCTGACTTATTCTGATTTATCCTGATTTATTCTCAGCTTGCGTCCTTATCTCTTGAAATTCATGTTAGATTATTTCTTTCTCTATTCCTTTTCTCTGCATCAGATGTCTTATCAAACTCCTGAATTTCCTGGCTACAGCTATGATAGTAAATTAAACAGTGCTAGGGAACATTTGCAAGCACTGGAATTATCTATATTGATCCTGGCAGTTTTAGCCAAATCCAACTAGCAATCTCTAACAAACCTTGGGTATAGCCTGGATACGCAGGCTTGTCATGAACGTGGCCATCCTTGTGCAGAGGGCAAGAGCATTCAACGGTGCTATGGACAATTCAGTGATAACTCATAGGTGATCAGTGACTTCTTAGAACATGGTCCCAAGCTTGTTCAGTTTATTGAAATTAAACACAGTCTTTGCTCCTTGGTTAATCATTGTGTTTTCCCATGTTCTTTGCCAGATCAAAACCTGTCCCCTCAAACCTTATTTTTGTTCCCCTTTCCTTTCCTTTCCACCATCTCTCATGATTTATCTAGCTTCATAGTTTCTTATCTCTTCTTGCCCTCTGACTCCTTATTTACCACCAGTTTAGCTCATGCCCCCTTTTCCTTTGAGTCAGTTCACTTTCTTCTTTGTGCTCCGTGGATGTGGGCAAGGGGAACACTGAAAAATAAAGGAAATAGGCACTGTTCTGATACCCAGCAGCATAGCAGCCAGCAGGAATTCCTGTTCAGCCTTTTAATCTGTAATCTGGAGCATATCTATATCTAGAATATCTAGAGAATTCGGATGCCAAATTCCAATTACTGACTGCACAATATGTGAAAAGGTTTTCAGTAACTCATGTCTGAGCTCTTTATTCTTTTACCCCAGAAACAGCAAACCATTTTGACAAATGGGCAGTTATTCACTCTTCTTTTTCTTTTTGCTGTCACTACCTTTTTAGCTCAAGGAGATTAAAAAAAAATTAATTTCACATATACTTGCTGCTGTTAGAGAGGTTTTTCCCTGGGGACAACTGAACATTTCAGGAAGATACAGTTGAACATGGACTTGTTTGCAAAAACTTAGAAGTTAAGACTATTACACTGCAAATATTTTTAGATGTGGTTTAAAAAAGGGAACCATTTCCACCTTATATTAACTGTAGTTCAGTCAGGTTTATATTTTTTAGAATCTAGTGAAATTATTTAATTTTTACTATGAACCATGCATATTAAATAATAGTTCAAGAAGGGTAAAGCATGCATATCTATGAAAAGTACTACTATAGATAAAAGTATCCTGTACCAATACCAGACCCTTTAGTTCCAGCCATAAAATCAAATACTGTTGCAAAATATCAGAATTAAAGTTTAGTGAAGGGGAGGTTTTGTACATCAGAGACCTGAAGAAAGGTAGGTATATTTATCTGAGAGTTGTTAACATCTGCTATATCCATCAGTACAAAAAAAGGGGATAATATTAGTTTGGTAACTAGTTACACATTTCTTTGTGTATCCTCAATTTTTCCTTTTAACTCCTGCTAACTAAAATAGTTCTTGCCTGTGCTTCCAGAAACATCCGTATGCTTCTGAAAGAACATGATTTTCTGGACAGAAATTCTGAAGTCACTGTTCAGTGCCATTTCCTCTAAATCATTGAAATAGGTGATAACTCCAGTTTGTTCAAAACAACAAAATTATATTGTCTACTTTTTAAAAATCATTAATAAATATTCTTTCTCTTGTCGCTTTCTGAACACATTCTGTAACCATGGGCAGATGAGCCTCTCTATTGTGCCAGATCATAAATGCATTAGCTCAGAGACTTGCCAGTAATAATATCTGATAGTAGATATTTGGTAGCATGATATGAATAGTCATAATTTGGCTGGCATGTCCTCCTAGCTTCCAGCTTTATGTAACATAATTTCATCTGTTTCAGTAGTCAGTGATCAAATCTGAGTTTGTCTAATCCTTTTGAAAGCATGTATTGTTTCAGCCTCTACTGCATACTGTGGTATTGAGTTAAACTCTGTGAAATATATTATTTCCTTTGGTATTTCCAAATTTGCTGTCTGATAATTTTGTTTGTTTTCTCATAGTTTCTGCTCATGTGAGAAATAACAATCATTCCTTTTCACTTCATTCGTGCAAATCATTACTTTATCTGTTGCTATTGTACACAATGAACCCTCATTTAGCAGATTACTTACTAATATCATTAACAGCTTAAAAAACATGCAACTGTGCAACACAGAGAGTAATGTTCAACCATTCTGAAATCAACATTTATTACCACCATATATAACCTATTTTTAGACTTCCATTGGCATAGCTGATCTTGATTTGGGGCAGCATGGAAAGGTTGGTCACTGCTTCACAACCCCTTTGATATTATCTTTTGTTATTCTAAGCCTTCAGTGAGAAGAAAAAAACAAAAACAAAACCAAACTAAACCATCAGTAAGATAGTTGAATTTGTATAATTTCAGTTCTGCAACTCAATGCATTTTGAATCTGGTCAGAAACATCCTAAATATTATTTGGGAGGTAAAAATTTTATGTTAAAACATATCAAGTGGATTTTTATTCCAGTTATAAAGGAAGAGAAATATAAGGGTAAAAATATATTGTTGGTGTAAATATGATTTTGAAGCTTTTCTAAAGGTGATAGGTTTTATTATTGTAATCTCCTTTAAATATGTCATTTCTGAGTACAAATGTACTTTTCCTGGGAGTTTTAGAATATGGCATGTGAAAGCTGCTTCCCTTTTTCAGTATTTAAAAAAACCTAAATAAATCTTGAAAACTAGTTCATGATTGTGGGTCTTAATCTTTTAAAATAAATTAAAAAAAAAGTTTTGCTGAAAATGTGAAAGAAAGTGAATAGATCTTACTTATTTCAAAATTAGTCTATTTTCCTATGTTTATTTAAAACTTATATTGGAATTGAATGAAAATGTTCAATCTTCTTTGACCTAATTAAAAAGTAGCATTTTTTCCTTATTTGGTTTTATATTTAATAATTCAAAAAGTTTTCTGTTACAGTAGGTCCTAAACAATTTTATTTATCTATATAGATGTAAAAGATATAGATATATAAACAAAAATGATATGTGGAGATCAAATATATATGCATATATTTAAAAAAACCTTCTCTGCTACCCTACAAAATAAAGGCTACATTTATTTCCAAAATGTCCAATTTTCATGATGATGTTGTATTAGTTTATTATCAAGAGCAATTTCTTGTATAGATGTTGAGCCTTTAAAAAAGCTTACCATGTAAAAAAACTCTAAATAATGTCTCAGTGGGAGTCAAAGAAAAAGTATCCAGTTAGCAACACTAGTGAATTTAATTTAGGGGAAAAAAAAAAGAAAAAAAAAAACAACCAAAAAAAAAGATGTGTATTGTCTCTTTACCAATTGTGTGAAGTCAGGATATTACTTACTTTGCAAAGGAAAATGAACATCTTAAACTCTAATCAACTTCAGGAAGAGCTTGCCATCTATGAGAAATCAGCATATTAAGTAAATCCAGTCACGTTTTTGAGGCTATGCTTATGAGTAAAGTTGGACAAAAGCTTAAGTAAGATACAATGTTGGTTATTTTTTTCTTGTTTTACTTTTTTTTAAACTTTTTTCTTCTTCTTTTAAAATAGGCAGTACTTTTGGACTTTTTTCTTTTTTTTTCCCCTTCTTAAAGAAAATACTACTCTTAAATAAAGGAGTCACAGTACTTAATTATATTATGAAAGGCTTTATACAATGGTAAATTGTCCTCTCTGTATCTCCTAAATAGGTAGATGACAGAGTCATGACACACTGTGAAGCTGGACTGTGTTCACTCATGTATAAGCAAATAGAGTTCTAAAAAATTGGCAAGGTAGAGCATAACAGAGAATGAAGTCCTGTACAGCCTCGATAAGAGCTGCTCCTAAGTGAAAGCAGCTGTCCATCTAAGAGTAGTAACAGGAAGACAGAAAATTAGACTGCCAAAAATACTGATTTAAAGATAGTAAAAAGTCTTAAAGTTGCTGTGAAGAGACAGCATGACTAATTATAAAGTTAAGGTCATAGATGTACCTATAAAACACAATTTGATTAAAGCTGAAAAAATTGAGATGTGTAAAAATATTTCCTATAAACTCAATGTTAGATGGGCTTTATGGTTCTTTTGGAGGTGTTTTTTGTTTTATATATAAGGATTATAAGTGAATAACTGAATTTTGTAAATGATGTAGTGGCTGCATATTGTTTTACCTGACATAAGCACAAAGTTTTCTAATTACATAAGCTAAATTAGAATGTACTTACAAGTCATATAATTCTAATTATATGTATATATATGATGTAGATTTATTAGTAAGACACTGCTAATGTACTTCTTGTAGTTTGCATAGATTCACAAGGGCAAACCAAAAAGGTTTCCCCACTGTTTTTTTGTGAAGGATATATTTGACCAGTAAAAAATATGCAACTTCAATGCAAGGTATGGGTTTAATCTATCCATACATTGCTGCGTTTGGTTGGTTTATTCAAATATAATCATAGAATCATAGAATGCCTTGGGTTGGAAGGGACCTTTAGAGGTCATCTAGTCCAACCCCCCTGCAGTGAGCAGGGACATCTTTAACTAGATCAGGTTACTCAGGGCCTCATCCAACCTGACCTTGAATGTTTCCAGGGATGGGGCCTCCACTACCTCTCTGGGCAACCTGTTCCAGTGCTTAACCACCCTCATTGCAAAAATTTTCTTCCTTATATTTAGTCTAAAACCACCCTCCTTTAGTTTAAAACCATTACCCCTTCTCCTGTCACAACAGGCCTTACTAAAAAGACTGTCCCCATCTTTCCTATAGACCCCCTTTAAGTACTGAAAGGCATCAATAAGGTCTCCCCGCAGTCTTCTCTTCTCCAGGCTGAACAGCCCCAACTCTCTCAGCCTGTCCTCGTAGGAGAGGTGCTCCAGCCCTCGGATCATTTTCGCGGCCCTCTTCTGGACTCGCTCCAACAGCTCCATGTCCTTCTTGTGCTGAGGGCTCCAGAGCTGGACGCAGTACTCCAGGTGGGGTCTCACCAGAGCCGAGTAGAGGGGCAGAATCACCTCCCTCGACCTGCTGGCCACGCTTCTTTTGATGCAGCCCAGGATACGGTTGGCCTTCTGGGCTGCAAGCGCACACTACTGCCTCATGTCCAGCTTTTCATCCACCAGTACCCCCAAGTCCTTCTCTGCAGGGCTGCTCTCAATCCCCTCATCTCCCAGCCTGTATTGATATCGGGGGCTGCCCCGACCCAAGTGCAGGACCTTGCACTTGGTGTTGTAGAACCTCATGAAGTTTGCACAGGCCCACCTCTCCAGCCTGTCCAGGTCCCTTTGGATGACATCCCGCCCCTCAGGCATGTCAACTGCACCACTCAGCTTGGTGTCATCTGCAAACCAAGCACGACACAGCTGCTTGCTCCCCCTTCCCCTCAGTGGGATGGGGGAAGAGAAGTGGATGGGCAAAAGTAAGAAAACTCAGGGGTTGAGATAAGAACAGTTTAATAGTTGAAATAAAATATTAATAATAATAATAGTAATAAAAATTGCAATGAAAAGGAGAACAACGAGAGAGAAAGAAAACCCAGGAAAGAAAAAAAACAAACAAGTGAAGCAACCTCACACCACCTGCTGACCGATGCCCAGCCAGTTCCCAAGCAGCAATCGCTGCCCCCTGGCTAACTCCCCTCGGTTTATATACTGAGCATGATGTCATATGGTATGGAATAGCCCTTTGGTCAACTTGGATCAACTATCTTGGGCTGTGCCCCCTCCCAACTTCTTGTGCACCTGGCAGAGCATGAGAAGCTGAAAAAGAACGTCCTTGACTAGCCTAAGCACTACTTAGCAACAACTAAAACATCAGTGTGTTATCAGCATTATTCTCATACTAAATCCAAAACACAGCACTATGCCAGCTACTAGGAAGAAAAGTAACTCTAACCCAGCCAAAACCAGGACACAGAACTATAACTTAAGAGGAAACAAAGCTTCCTCTTTTGCATGTCTGTTAAATGTTTCATGTGAGCCAGCTCAGGAACTCTGAAGCCAACACTTACGTGCAATGGCTATGCAGAAAGTATGTTTCATTTTTCAAGTAGCAAGGTGATCGATAGCAGAAAATCTAGGATTGAGATCCTAGTGCCCTGGGTACATGGATATGTATTCTTTGATCTTTTTAGAGTTCACGATATGCAGTAATGCAGAAAAGTATTTACCTCATTTTCTTAGGTAATGCTTCTTTCTTATCTTAAAACTTGAGTTTTCATTATTTTCAATTATGCTTAAATGTTTTAGATAGTACTGGAACCAGAGATTGAGCTTCTGGTATTTTGCTGCCATTAGTGACTCTGGGAGCCTTCCTTTGAAGTTACAACAGAGCTGTGAAGTTACTATAAATTTCCTCAGACTGCATCGGTCTATCCAATTAGTATGTGTTCCCAACAGTGATCAGAAGAATAGCCTGGTGCTTTCATACTGTTAATGAAACTGAAAAGGCAAAAATCAGTTAACTAATAGAAAACAAAAAATCCTTGATTTATTTATGCACATCTGAAAAAAAGATAGAGCATGGATCATACATGGAAGAGGTTTAAGCTCTACTGCATAGCTTTTAATTAGATTTTATTTGGGGGATTCTTTAATTAAAGGACTGTCAAGTGTCTTCTCTGTCAGTATTATATCTAGTAACACACACAGGGCAGACAGCAGGGATGTAGCAAGAAAGAAACTGCCTTTAAGCACAAGGACCCTTTGGTTCCTTCAGAACAGAAGCTTTATTCATTAAATATCCCAGGGAGGTTTGTTTTTTGGTTTTGGTTTGGGGTTTTGTTTTTTTTTTTTGTGTGTGTTTTTTTTTTATTGCTGAAACTCAATTGTCTATAGAAATAAACAGTGAGAAGGATACTTAGCATAGTTTTGGCCTGTGCCAATTTATAGTGTTCATACAGTCCAGGGGTTATTGCTGCCACAGGATCATTCTTCAACATGCAGTTTGAATGCGACTTCCATGGTTTGGAGGATGACAATTTAGTGTATAACTGAGGCCATTTCATTCCAGTTAGCCTCAGTGCCAGAGGGAAGTCCCAGACAAGCTTAACTTAATAGATATAATGTAAGGCTGTATGTATATTATTAAAGGCACCTGCTCAGACAAACAGGCTCTTAGGTGATGGTAGCTTTTTTACAGTGTGTCAGGCTACTCCCCTCTAGGAGATACTCATCACATTGAGAACTGGAATCACCCCTGATACTGTGCATATCATGAAGGTCTTTGCCTCTACCTCTGTGACGCTGAGTAAGTTCCAGAGTTGTTTGTTCTGTGGTATCATGTTAGAGGGCCCTGTGAACATAGACCATGTCTATCTAGCACTTTTTGCAGGAGACTATTACCTGCTGCTGTCCCACTACATTTGCTCTGCCATGTGCTTGATGGTCGACTTTGCACTTTCACAGAAGAAGCCCTTGTGAATTTCCATTCACTTCAGATGGGAGACCACTTGTTCCAGGAATTCTGGGATGGGTGATAAAAGGACAAGTTGAGGTAATTGAATCGACCTGGAAGACTTTGTTAGCCACTGTGTAATGGAGAGTACAGAAAAAAGGTCATAAATCATACCACATGGTGGTAGACCTCGAATAAACTTAACTTCTGGGTATGGAAGATCCCCTGTGAGGTTCTCTTCCAGGAGCAGATACTTGTCATAAACTCCTTTTCAGGAGTCAGTAAAGAGAGAGTTGCAGTTATCTACAGAAGCCTTGTTTATCAGGGTTGCTCCAATTTAGGAAGTGGGAAGGTGGCAGTGTTCTGATGATCTGCAAAGCCATCATTCAGATTATCTGTCTGCAGATGTTCTTCATTGACTACACTTCCAAACGTACCTTTGCTCTGGTTAACTTACTAGCACCAGAGCAATTGACAAGAGTCACGTTTTCATATAGTGTTCCTCATTAAGTTCTTGTTGCCTTAGTGCAACATCAAGGATTATTCCTGGATTGAATTATCAGCTATACCGTCCATATGTACAACGCAAGAATCTTCCAAAGTTCCTCACTGTAACTGTAGAACTAGACTGTCATCCTCCTCCACCTGTGGATGTCAGCCTGCTTGGAATCAAATACCTTCCTACACTGAATACCTTTCTGATCCTGAAACAAACTGTGGGCTTTCATGTGATTCAGGTCTGTGGGAAAAATCTGCATAGAGCCATTTAGTGTAACCAACTGCAAAGACTGACTGCCTCCTTAATTTTTTTTTTTTTTGAGCAATCCCTGCTCTGAGGGTTGTGTGTCCAGCTGGATATTTTCCATTCCTGTCACTGAAACACTAATTCCTTGCTCATTTCTGGAATTATACAATAAAATGAACTGCTACTGTTCCTCCTTTTACCCAGATTACTTCATTAAGGGACAAAATTTGCAATTACGTATTAGGAACCAGCTGTTTTCTCATTTTTTTGATGCAGCACATGAGAATTGCTTGGAAAAGAGCTCTGAACGGGGTATCCATAAGTTTTGAGTGTTCAGCATGATCAAGACTGTCATGGGGAGATAGCTAGTGACTCTCTCTTTGTACTGTGGTGAAACCTGCTACTCCTGAGAAGTCAGTAAGAATAAATTCAGGCAGACTCAGGGAAGCGGTGAGTGTGGAGGGGGACAACAGTTAGACTGAGTGCACTGCAAGGTGCATTTTTAAAGCCGTCACTTGCTATGTTCAAAGTTCTCCATCTCCAAAGAGGGAATAAACCAAGCACTGAACGTTAATACAGGATGTGCCTGAAAAGTGAGAGGGTTCCTTTGAGTGGAGTGCCATCCCCCTGTGTTGTCATCTGGTGCATGCCATGCATCAATGAAGTGATCAGACAGGCTGCTGTAACGTGGGCTACCTCTTTAATGTGCTTTTTTCTGGAGTTCCTGCAGTGGAGATGTATACCCATATCCACTGCCTAGCTGTCTATCCACAGTTCCAAAAGAAAGCAAAAAATTCAGGAAAATCACAATGGCAGTTTGTGAGAGAGGTCTTCACCTTTCACATGTTTCTCTGCTCCTGTCCCTGCATTGTAAAGTGTACCCTCATTCCCTTTCTATTCTGTGCCCATCACACAGTGACTGTGCTGAAATGTACCCACAGAACAGGATGTGACTGTAGTTTTCGGTTCTCCCAGCAGTGGAATCCAGCCCAAAGCAAAGCAGATTTCATTAGGCTGTAAGGTGGACTCATAAGCAAAAACCTTTTGTTGGCAATTGATGCCTCCATCTCTGTAACCTTTTGTTCTTTAAGCATGGATTTGAACTGCTCTGTGCTACCATAGCACAAGCTGCCAAATCATCGCCTGAGAAGCTTATTCTGTCAGAGGTGAGTATTCCTGCTTCTGAGCTAGCTTCAGATGTGAAGAATAAAATACTTCTCCTTCAAACCTGAAAGCTGAGCTCCTTTGTCCTTGAGACATTTTTCCTTTTTTTTTTTCTTTTTTTTTTCCTTCTTTTTTCCCCCAGACGTCAGGGCTTGATTGTCTTCAGTGTAATATAAAGGCTATATCTCACTGAGATATAGATACTGAGAGTGTGTATTGTGTGGTTTTGATAGTAGCAAAAGGACCTGTGTGAGGCAGGTCATTTGGGATAGTTCTGGAAGCCTGGGCCGTGCACTGGAAGCTAAAAGTGGTACACTCCCCTTCATACCATCAACAGAAAGCCACCATTGGAATAAATTCTCCCTGAAATGTACCTAGTATTCAGTACAAGTCTTTTGGAACAAGACTTCCCCACCCTCCTCAGTATGAAGTTTGCTTTTGTTTACAAAAGTAAATTCCCAGAGTGGTTTTCAATGTGTGCAGCATGATGAGCAGGACCTACAGTGAAGTCCATTGACTAAAAAGAATTAAGGGAAACTAAGGCCTTATATCTGAAATAAGCTTTTGGGAATAATTCTTGTAATCTCCCACCCTATTTGGTATATGAGTGCCAAGATTTGTGCTGTTGGAAATTTAGTTAGTAAATCCTGTTTATATCTGTGTATTTTCAAGGTAACCTTTATCTTGGGATTTTTTCTTTGTTTGTTTTAACCTGTGAGTTTGTATTCTTCCACTTATATATAAAACTAAGCTTAAAATTTCCAAATATAATGACTGTATAATAGTTGAATTATTGGTGGTCTAATTATTAATATATTGATCATCTATGCAAGTACAAACTAGTAATCTTTAGCAAATAATAACCAACAATGAAATTCATATTTTAACAATTTTCTATAGCCAATGGAAAAACATATGTTCAGGTGTGTTTCAGAGAACTAACATGTCTTTCTTCACAGTTTATAAAAAGGTTTTATGAAGATTTGACTCACAGCTAAAATTATTTATTGTTTTTACTCCTGTTATTTGTATGTATATCTTACAGGTGACTAAGTTCAAATATCTAAGGTGAGCTAAGGCACATGAATGGCAGTTGCTTCGTAAGGAGAAAGTAGCATCTTAATGTCTCTCTAAAAAGCTGATATTTATAAGTCAGCAGACAATTCTTCTTTAAAAACTTGACATTTCAGTTATGCAACAGAGGTGTTTTTTGGTTTTTTTTTTCCAGACTAGGAGATGAAAAGGTACCACATCATGGCATATTTTGGCTAATATAGTCTTCTGATCTTTAGCCAGACATTTGCAAGGAGGTTCCTGCTCAGGGAGGATTTTAATTTGTTAATAGGATTTTCTTATCACTCTGCAATGTTGTAATTTTCCGTGCCATTGAAATACAGTGGACTTTGGCAGTACTCACAAATGACCACGTGATTATGCCAGTTTAGTCAGCTTACTCAAAGATGAGGCAATATTAGGGTGTAAATGATCGTACAGTTTTTTCAAAGAGTGAAGCTATTTAATTTATAAGAATTCTCATGTTACTGTGATGGAGGCATTTCCATTTTTGGCAAACTACATATTTTTATGACTGCAGAATCATTTATGAAATTATTTTTTAAACATAATAATACTTAAATATAAATTTCATATAAAATTGTTATTTGCAATGACAAATTCCCATAATTTTGAAACCATGTTTGGTAGCAAAGAGTTCAAAAACTAACACCATAACTGACAATGCAGTTGAGTGTCTAATCATAGTTGAAAGTTCTATATCTGAATCAAGTGAATGCTTTCCTGATTTTAATTTTAAATGTTTTTAGAGATTATTTCATAGAAATGTAAATCCAAATTACTTTTAAAATATCATTTTAAGTCCTCTGTGCGAAGAGGAGTTAAAATAAGTTGTCCTTTTCAAGAGTTGAATTTTATCCACAGAGATTAAAAAAGATGTTGTATGAACAGATAATCAATCTTTTCCAATCAGATGACTCAGTTTAGTTTGGAGTTGAAGGGGATTGAAGTTGTTCAGGACAGGAAAAATTTTCTGTTAGGAAACAATTTTTTTCCACTGGGGAAAAAATAATTTTCCTAGTTAAGTCATATAGTTTAACTTGTCTTTTTTTTTTTTTTTATGGTGGCTGATACCAAAAGGCTGCCAAAAAAATCAAGTGTTTCATCAGCATCCTCAAGTAAACACATCTTTGGCTCATACATACTTTTGGGGTTAATTTGTATTTGGTTTAGGTTTTGGCTGCTAGTGTGTAAGATAAATAGTCTAATAATAGGGAATGAGCAGATCCTAAGTTTTTTCCCCAATTTAAATTGCACTATCTATTTGTGTAGGAGACTACTCCCTTTTGGGATAGTATTTATTTGTTTGTTTGAATATCTACAGAAAAAAAAAAATGAGCTGCCCTTCTGAATTTTCACTGATGCTAAATGCCAAACTGTAAGGAAATAAACACAATCAGCCATAGAGTGCCTGTCTTCCTCACTTGCAGCTGATGACCATGGTCTGTAGCAAATAATTAATAGAAAATAAAGAAGAGTTTGATCAGGAGAAACCTCTGCAAAGTGAATATACTGCCATATTTTCAAAACCTTAACATTCACTTCAGAAAGCAGCTGGAGACTAAAAGATGTTTTGCTACAGGGAAAACACTTTTTATTGTGTTCTTCATTGGCTGGTATTCATGGATGGATGTAAGAGGTGATTACTACACATTATGTCATTAGCAGGAATTGACAGTAACAGAGAGAACGATCATCAGAATTGGACCCAAAGAGAGTTTAAAGGGTGTAAAACATTTCCAGACACTTCATCACTTGATACCTGATGATTCTGATGATTCCAGTGCTGTATGTTTGGGAGCAGATGAACTGAATTAGTATCAGCAGGTATAAATATCAACACTGCCTCAGTAAGTCAAATGAAGGTGCTCCTTTTATAGTTAAAAGCAATAAATAGCCACTCTTAGGGAGTGATTCATCTCATTCTAAAGTAGATGACTAAAACAGGGCAGATGAAAACTGCCCTAACACCTCGTATTTCTCTCCATTGACTATAAACGGAGATCTCAGATGATTAGCTCAGGTGGCAACCTGGCACATACCTAAGATTTGGTAAGAATAATGATAAACAGTGCCAAAAAGGTCTGCTGTAACAATATGAAGCATAGCACCTTTTTTATAAGTTTTTTCTAGTCTTCACTGGAATTTGATGCTGTTTCAAAAAAACAAATTCTTCTTGTAACCATAATTGTAACCAATTCATCTACTATGCAAAAACTGAATAAATATTATCCTGATACCATTTACTGCCTTTATTTTTAAAAATGGAGACCTAATAGAGAAGCTGCATTCCTATGATTGGTTAGCCTATGGAAATAATTCCATTCAGAAACTCTTCAAAACTGCAACACAACTGATCAAGACACATGAAATGGGAAGGTTAAAAAGATAAATATCTGATTAAAAGGAATTAGTTCTAGTCTTTGTTTCTAATTCCTTGACAGTTCCCATGACTTCACTGGTGCACCCTTACTCACAGCTGTCTTAAGAACGTTGAAGAGTCTTGCTAAGAATGGATAAACATGTAATTACAAGAGAGAATAAATTTACTGTGCACATGAGGTAAAATGTTATTACCCTGTGTTATGGATCTGGGTTAAAATTTGTTGCGTATGCACAGAGCAAGTGAGCAGTACCTACTGAGTGGTCCCACCATAATTGTATTGATATCTATTGGTCAAGAGCTGTGGGAGGCTGATTCCTGTGACACACTCTGACCTTATTAACATCAGGCAAAGGTGGTCAAAGATGCAGTGATTCCCTAGACACAAAATTAGTTGCAACAGTGTAGCCTGAGGAATAGAAGAATAAAAGCAAAAGATAAGATTTAAAAAAAAAAAAAGAAAAAATCCCCAAACTGTCCCTTAACTTGGAAAAAGATGTAGCAGAAGTATAAAGATATCAGGGAATTTTTATATATTATCTCTGCTTCACATTTGGTAATGAGGTAATAAAATTTATGTATTCATTATAAGAATGCATCCTAAAGACAGACATTTTAATTTCTGCATAAGGAATACACATAAAATTTGTCACAAATAGAACTATAATTTAGAATAACAATTAGAATCCATTAAAGTTCTTTTGATTGTTTTTTCTGATTTTTTTTTATCCTAATTAATGTAACACAAAATGAGATTTTAAGCTTTGGTTAATTTGTTTTGCTCAGACTGAAGTACTTGTGCAAGCTCCTTATTGCATAAAAATGTGAAGGGCAGGTGAAAAATGTGAAGGGCAGTCATATTAATGCCCCCTTAAATATCCTATTAAATATTTTTAGTAGGTGCTTGGATCTTCTAACTGTCAATATGAAACTGTCTGAAGAGCTGACATTGTATATACTGAGCCTCTTAACAGTTTTTTTGCAAACTTTGACCATGCTAAACACTTGATATCCCAGAGAACTTTGGATAAAAATGTCACAGCACCCTTCTAAAAAAGGCCTTACAGCCCTTGTGACCAAACTTGTGAAGGTGTCTTTATGTTTAAAAATGAAGATAAGTAAGACTTGGAAAGCATTTAGATGGATTAGATACTTATCTACTACTGAAGCTAATGCTTTGTAAAAACGGGATTCTGGAGAGCCCTATCTTATGTCTTGTCATGTTTGTGCAGGAAAAAAAAAGGCAGGATAAGACAGTACTGAAAGAAACAAGCACAGTAAACTCCTCTTTAGCTCAAGTTGAGTGTAATTTTCTAGCTCTTATCCTAGATATATTAAGTAGTAAATTGGCATTTCTGAATTTAGTTAAAAATAAGTCAAGCTATAATATATTCATATCCCCAGGTATCCCAGAAGCCATTGTATGTTTCCTCCCTTGATTAATACGTAAGTCAGAAACTTCTCGAGTCTTGATTTCGGCTTTTCGCGGTGTCGTGGTTTAGCCCCAGTAGGCAACTGAGCACCACACAGCCGCTTGCTCACCCTCCCCTCCCCGGTGGGATGGGGGAGAGAATCGGAAGGGCAAGAGTAAGAAAACCCACGGGTTGAGATAAGAACAGTTTAATAATTGAAATAAAATAATAATAATAATAGTAATAATAATAGTAATAATAATGATAATAATAATAATTGTAATGAAAAGGAGAACGAGAGAGACAAACAAAACCCAGGGAAAAGAAAACAAGTGATGCAACCGCTCACTACCTGCCGACCGACACCCAGCCAGTCCCCGAGCAGCGATCGCTGCCCCCCGGCTAACTCCCCTCGGTTTATATACTCAGCATGACGTCATATGGTATGGAATAGCCCTTTGGTCAACTTGGATCAACTATCTTGGGCTGTGCCCCCTCCCAACTTCTTGTGCACCTGGCAGAGCATGGGAAGCTGAAAAAGAAAGTCCTTGACTAGCCTAAGCACTACTTAGCAACAACTAAAACATCAGTGTGTTATCAGCATTCTTCTTACACTAAATCCAAAACACAGCACTATGCCAGCTACTAGGAAGAAAAGTAACTCTAACCCAGCTGAAACCAGGACACATGGCATCATTTCTCTTCCATAAAAATGTGAAGGATCTTCTTCAAAATGGTCATATTGGTTACATAAAGAAAGACATAATTTATAAAACAGATAATCATTTTTATTGTCTTAAACTTATTTTAATCCTACTAGTACCCAAGTTTTCCTTACAGATAACAGAAAATATCTTCAATTTGAAAATAAACAGATTGATGTGGCTTTAACTATTTCCTTTGAGTTCTTCTCCTAAGGATACATTTAGTGGTAAAAAGCCAAACTGTGACATTATTACCTTTTGTCATAAAGGGTGACAATTCTTTCAATCCTTATGTCATTCTGCAAACATTATCTGGATCAGCTTTGTAAGGCCAGAGACTTCTTTGAGCTTGTTGTTGAAAAATAAATAACATATCAGAAAAAGAGATTTAAAACTCCGTTTTTCTAATTTTGTTTCCATCAGCACATTTCTCAGTCAATCTACTTTTCACAGCTTTTTTGCACATTTTTATTTTTCTTCCTTCTGGTACTGGGATGATTAGTTTTAACCTGAAAACAACTATCTTTTGATAGCTTCCACATGACACAGTGGAACTATATGCTAGATAATGAGTATTGTGTTGAGCCAGTGGTTTTCTGCAAGCATACAGCAAATGTGGGAGTGTCATGGATAAATATATGGGTCAGCTAAGAATCAGGTGCTGAGTGTGCCTTCTGACCACATTGCATAAACGTGTGGTGGACAGAAATGATGAGAAAAAGTCAGATAACATAAAGAGAAACTCATGTGACATTAATAGATGCATAAAAATAAGCAGAGGAAAACCACTGAAACTATGCTGCGTACTTGATCTGATGCTCTAACCTTTGCAAAAGGGTGTATTATAACTAAATATAGCGAAGTATAACCTCCCAGTTTCTGTCTTATATTAAAAGCTCCAGATACAGTGAAAGAAGGAGAAAAGGTCAGATCTTCAGTGTTATGGTTATTGTATTTTGGGTTTGGTACTGCAATATAAAGCAGCTTTTCTTTTCAATGGTATTCTGTTGTGAAATTGAGTATTTTAGGACTGCTCAATGCCATGTGATAGAACTATTAAGATTTGTAGATTTCTCTTTATGTGACAACAAATACAAAATCTGTGTGGGGAAAAGAGTGAGTTTATCTAACAGTTGAACTATATTACTTTGAACAGAAAGATCAATATACACTTAATCCTCTTATAGTTTGAAATTATTTTTCCAAGCACAGCAAAATAAAATCAAAAGTGTTAGCTTCTTACAATTTATATTATATTTGCACCTTGTAATTTCTTATTCTTTCTTCTGGTTCTCCAAGACATCCCTGTGATCTCTAATTCATAGTTTCTTAAGTTATTAATGTAAGAGATTTGTAAGAGATACTTATGTAAAAAAAATTCAGTTAAAAATGTCAGGTTTGGGGGAGCATGATGACAACAATGACACTTATTCCTCATTAAAATAAATTATTCTTTAAGTTTATTTTGTTCTGTTTTACCTTTTATTTATTAGAAAGTGTATCAGTCTGCAAGATAAAGATAATTACTTGTGAAATTACAAAATTAAGTGCAATATAAGTATTAATTAATGGAACATAAATATTATGCATCCATGTTCTTTTAGCTAATATAAAGTCTTTTAGAAGTACTATATGCTATGAGAGGCCTGCCATATATTACTCAGATAAAATTAATCCCAAAGTCACATTACAAATAAGCAACACAAAGTTTGAAGATTTTAAGCCCTATTTTGAAGATATTTTTATGGTTATAGTCATACTACGTTAGCCAGTTATTTAATTCTTTCCAGGGAGGTAAATGGCTGTGAGTTTTGCTCTGTACCACTGAAGATAATGCAAATTTTATCACCAATTTCAATAAAAAAACCCCAAACCATCACAGCCTGGTTGATATCCAGATACTTACTTAGATTTTAGTCTCAATATAGAAACAAACCCAGTATTCCTAAGTCTTCCTTTCTCTATTTGTATCCCTATTATATAGTTGAATTAATAGTAGTTTAAAAAGAAATGTTTCTAATACTGTAATGTTCAGGTCACTGAGGAGTCCAGTCAGAGAGACTAATCATCTTTCTCTTCACTTTTTCTGTAGAGTTATTTATATAGAGCCAGGATTATTTATAAAAGATCTTTTGATACTGCATGTTTTGGAAATACCAAGTAAATAAGTTTGCATTTGTTATCAATCCTTTTTTTTTAGGCTGCTTGGAATTGAAAGAAGACACCATTGAAAATCTTCTAGCAGCTGCCTGCCTCCTCCAGCTCCCCCAAGTAGTAGAGGTTTGCTGCCATTTTCTAATGAAGCTTTTGCACCCATCCAACTGTCTGGGAATACGAGCATTTGCTGATGCACAAGGATGCACAGAGCTTATGAAGGTGGCTCACAACTACACTATGGTAAGGCAGTTTTAGAAGATCTAAATTATGATCTTGTGAGTCCTCTATATCTTCTGTAAGTAAAAATATCGTGTTACTTTTCTGCTTGAAATTGTTCTGTACTTAAATGGAACTTTATTTCATTAGTGTCCCTTTTGTTAACCATAGGAGTGATGATTCCTCTCAACTTCAGTGAAGTTATGAGAATAAGCTTGTTATGATGAATGCACTGTCTGCTGAGGCAGAACAGTATAGATGCATGTTCACATACAGGTGATAATACTAAAAAGTATCTGTAAGTCCTTAGAATACTATTTAATCACTGTTCCTTTTTGTTTAGATTTAGGGAAGCTTTGTAATTGTCATTGTTCTGCACGGCAACAATATCAAGGGAAGTTTTGGGGGCTTTTTTTGGTCAAGAATTATCCCTCCTTTTATTCAGCTGTGAAGTAGATTAAGACAGAAAGTTGAAGACAGAAAGCATTTTATATGACAATATTTTACATTTTTTGATTTACACCTGACAGAACAGGTATGGCATTAATATTAAAAATTAATCAGAATCAATGAAACAAAAATATGCTAATATTTATGCTAATTTATGCTAATATATATCTGAATAAAGAAACTAAATCATATCAGTAGCCATTTGATTCTGCATAGTTTGACAAAATTAAAAAAATCTGGCTCATGAAATTAAGCTTACATGAAGAGTAGATTACATACAATTCTTGAGAAATAATGGTCCCTTTAGGTCTATATTGAAATTATTATTGAAGTAATACACCAGGTTTCAATGAATCTGCTTTGCTTGTCCAGCAGTTGTGTCCTTATTTTATTTATTCTTTTCTGTAACTAATACCATATTATAATTCACAGGTTTAACTGTGTTTTTGTTACCACTACAGCTCAGGTAGTTATATCCATCTTACGCTTACAGAGCTAGTTCTGTGTCTGGCTCTAATTTTCTCTGTATGTAGACATCTAAAATGTAGTTTTCCAGGTCCAAGCTAGTCAGTTTAACCTTCTTCTGTCAGTGGAGAGAAGTAAGCTGTCAGAGCAGAATTCATCTACCTTAGAATGACATTGCATTAGAAATGAACAGGTATGGGTTGAAAAAATTCAACCTTTTTATCAAGATATTTTTTAGATTTGTGTATTACTTGGATACTTTTTTGAGTGAAAAGCAATATAATGTACAATGAAAACATTTTTTTAAAAACCTAATAGAGAAAAACTTTGAGTTTAAAAAATTCTCATTATTCTTTAAAACAATTTATTAAAAGATTTTTGGGGTGAATGAAATTACTCATTATAGTACATTTGAAGACTTGTGACTGATACATATCTGCTGTATCACAAAGATCACAAAGATCGGTTCCCATTTCTAAAATATTAGGTATATTATATAATCTATTATTGGTTTTGTATTATGTAATCTGTTATTGTTTTTCCAGGGATACAGTATGGTCTGTGATGAGAGCAAACCTCAAGTAGGGCAAGGGGGAGTTTGTTAACAAACTCCTCCTGTGTTATGCAAAGGATCAGAGGGGAAGCTCTCTTTAGAAAAGGATGGGGAAATCCTTGTTTTAAAAAAGTTCTTATGCTTTCAAGAGAACTTCAAGGCCCTTTCTTTAAAGCTTTTCAGGGTGCTTTCTTTAAGAGTTGCAAGTGATATATCTCAAATTCTGGCGCTGTGAATACTGTTCCAAGGTATCACTGCAAAAGCTTGTTTGTTGTGAATAGGAAGTAATGGTACTCCCTGAACTCTGGCATATTGTGTGGTTGTTTGCTTGTAAAAATTTACCATTCTTAGAAAGCTGCAGAAAATAAATAGCTTAAGAAGTTTCTGACATGAAGGCAGAATAACGGATTAGTGAATGCAACTTTCAAAGTTTGGGTATTTCTGCTTTCTAAAGAAAAAGCATTTTTCTCCATGAGAAAGTGAAATGTAAAACAAGTGAAGTGAATTTTCCTGAGACAATTGTCTTAAATATTTACTTAAATTATTTCTCATATCAATAGTGGAATTGTCAGAAAATTAGTCTCTCTGATATATGAAAAGCACTTATGGGGAGAAAACTTGGGGCGGAGGGGGAAGCTTTGACATCATTTGTGAGAACTCTGATGGCTTTTGAAGAATGAAATAATATGATTTCTTTCTACGCTTTTTTCAGTCTTTAGAAATATTGAGTTTCTGGATATTTAGCACTATAGTGCCAGAGTCTTTTAGTAATATATCAGTTCAGTGAATAGGGAATTATAGCTGACTATCGGAATAACCAGTTCTATAATGCTGATCATTATAACAAACATTTTTTTTAATAGAGTACAAATAACGAAGCTAGATGAAGTAGATATACTTGTCCCCAAGGTAAAGAAAAAATGAAGGCAATGACTGAAATTATATACCTTTCATCTTGTTCTTTGCATCTACAAAAATATCTACTCTCTATTAAGCACAAGAAGTTATTTTTGACCCCATCATATGTCTCTTAAATATTGTAGCCAAGAATTGTCAATGACAAAAATAATAATTTTTATTCTACTAACCATAATGCTATAGAGAAATACAGCTAGGCCTGACCAGAAATAATAGTGCTGTACCATAAAGTTTTTGAGATTAAAAAACTCAAAGAAACAATAATTCTACCCTGGTTGTAGGAATGGATAGCAAGACAAAGTTTTTCAAATAATCTTGCAAAAATATTTATAGACATGGCATATGCTATAAATTGTGTAATAATTTTGAGATATGACTCAAGTAAAATCTCATCTTGGAATAATTTTGCTTCTTAGTTAATTACATAGGTGAAATTAAATATTAATTGATTCCTGCAAAAAAAAAAAGACTAATTCTCTGTAGCCCTTACTTGAGGTACTCATTTAAAGTGCTGGAACCTCAGGATAACTCTCTGCATCGTACCTGGCAAATGTCTTACAGCTTTCCTCCACCAAGTAGTTTTAATTAGAAAGTCATTCACAGTTGTCTTCACAATAGCATTTTAATGAAAATCAATATATTTCATGCAAATGGTTTGCTTCATTGAATCTCCATAAATGTTTTAATCTTCATTTTTCAAAAACAATTTCCTTGCCTAGTGTCAGAATTGATATTTTATAAGTTCTAAATTACAGTGTTGTTCATTAAAAAAATAATTTATGTGTATATATTCAGTTTGTTTTGGGCTTTCACATAACGTATTATGAGGACAAGACATTTGAGCTTGAAAATTTCTTTATATTGAAGAAGAAATTGCTGCTAAAGAGCAGGCCACTGAATTGAAGAATCATGTTGACTTCAGGAGACATGTCATTTCCAACACACATTTTTTGTCACATTAGATAACCTTTCAATTTCCCTCAACCATGAAACCTGTGGAAGCCATGAATACAAATTTTAATTTTCATAGATGACACAGGTACGTTCAGACTTAATTCAAATGTGA
>VYZW01008999.1:336741-389788 GCA_013401315.1 Balaeniceps rex | reverse complement strand
TATTGCAATAATACCTCCTTGGACTTTTCACCAATCTTGTTTCTATGGATACTTGCAAGGTAAAGACACCTAATTCAGTATTTGTTACCAGTTATGTGAACTAAGTTACATTCTAGGACAAAATAATTGGCCCTTCAGTCTGATAATCTTTTCCTGAAACAGAGATATCTCTTTAATTATTCACTTTTGTGGCCCTAACGTATTAATAATCATGAATAACTCATTATTACAGTTGTGTAATTTCTTCATTCAGCATGAGTGTTCATTCTGTTCAGTTTATTTCTAGTAAGGTGGGATGAGCACAATCTTGAAGTTGTTTTCAGAGAGAAAAATACATGCTATTCTGAGAACATAGAGTTGGAGAAAATTTGCATTTGGGGCACACTCACATTTAGTTCAATTGCTTGAAACCACAGGGTCAATTTCATGTCCTGCAGATGCGTTGCATGGACTCACTGGAATTGATAGCTGATATCATGTCCAAGGAGGTATTATTGCAATACCTTTTATGAATCTTTTGTCTCAAGGATTCAACCCTAGATTTAGGTTATTTTCCCTGCAGGCTTTTTTTAGTGAAGAGAAAAAAAGATTCATCATGGAGTGACCTATGACACTTTAATTTTTATGGTGTAGTCTCCAGCAAGGTAAGCAATAAGTTAATGGCTAGCATTTCACTGTCTAACAACTGCAAACATTTGTATCTACAGTGTCACCTTACAGGAGTTTGGATTGTTTGGTAAATTAAGATAATAATAAATTAAGATCATAACCTTTGCTTATTTTACTACAAATTAATTTACTCTTAAAGCTACTTAACATTTATACTGTTGTTTCAAACTTAATTATACAAATCAAAGAGGTTTAATATCAGTTATTACTTGCACAATAAACCATAATAAACCAATCAATTAAGCTTTCTTAATTGACTTTCTGAACTGATTGCTGTTGGGTTAATGCAAACATTTTTTCTGTCTTGTTTGGTTGCTTATATATTTTAGGTAATGGATCTGTGTGACTTGGCTGACAGTGAGTGTTTTTTGGTTCTTTTTTGTCTCATCTGGAGTTCTTTGATCCTCTGCTTTTATTAAACTGATTCTGTTAAACTGATAGGGAAAGAACACACATTCTCTGTCTTGGCACTCAGTTGCTGTTAACTAGACCATGGTGCCATGTTTCTAGATTATAAGAAGACAGTGAGATTTCCAATATCTTTTCATCTTTATGTGTAATACCTGTTCTCCCCTCTGCTTTTTCAATATTCAAATTATATTTAAATAATAAAAAGTCGTCTTTTTTCTTCATGCCTATAGTGTATGAGACTGACTTGTCAGCAGCTTGGACGCTTTTGGGAAAAGAAAGCTTAAAACTGAAAAGATTTAGCTCTTTATACATATATCACTACTCTAATCTATGAAAATTTAATTTTGTAACAAAACAATTCTAAATCAGCCTGTCAAAATTGTCAAATATCCTAAGGAGTAGCTGAATGGGAACCAACTGCACTCGTTCTCTGTCAACTGGGAGCTCCAGTCGACCTAGGAAACATTTTAGTTGAATATACCAGGCTGCTTTGCACTTGAGAAATGCAAAGAATCTGGAAGGCAGTGCAGAATGGACCTCATTCCACAATGACAGACCAAATAAAATAGTTTCTGGTGAGATATGCTGCCTCTCCCTTTATCACATGAATTACTTCAGCCTATGAGGATCTTGGGGAGTTTGTGAATTCACTCAGGAACTTTGCCAGTCTCTAACTCAAGATACATAAACTTGAGTCAAGATACATAGCCTGAAAATTTGCTGCTATGTGAACAGAATAAGATTTTTTTAAAAAACATTTATATGAATATTTTAAATAGTGAGTCATAACAAGTCAGTTTATTGCAAACTTCAGCTTACAGACTCAGACTAAGAGCCATAGTCCGAACTCTAGAACTAACTACATAGCCTTCAAAAATTATCCATGTTTGATACCATGCAACTGCAGGAATTAGGGCTCCTATGTGTGTATGCAATGTTAAGTAGTTTTTGTAAACTATTTTGTATCTTTTGGTAGATTCACTTTTTTCAGATTTAAGCATTTTCATCGTGAGTGTAGGCAACTTCAGAAAGTGAGATGCAGACATTGTTCTCCCTGGCATTTTATCGAAGTAAAATTTTGATTAAAGAAAGAAAAAAGGATGCTTCCACCTACTTAATTACTGTCATTCTCATTTCAATGATATTTCCACATGACGGTGTACTCTCTAAAGTTCAGTCATAATTTCTCTGAAACACTTGGAAGGGCAGCTGATTAATACTGCCTTTTTAATCTTCATTGCACTATCTTCTTCCAGGCCAAATCTGTCCATCACATCCAGTGTTCTTTCAGGCTGGCCGGGGTAATGCATGTGCTCCATCTTGAACAAGTACCTTTGAGATTGTGAGGGATGGATTAACACTAATTCTTTAGCAATAAAAGGTACCTTTTCAAAGTTAATTATGGTTTTAAGAATATAAATTTTGGGTAGTTTGATGATTTGATGCTAAATAGTGACTCAGAGTCAATAATTTGCAAACACACCCGGTTTTATTACAGTCGTGGTATGCTACACCCAGTAACATTAGGATCGAAAAAATGAAAAATTGCAACTGATAGTCTCTGATGCCTCGCAATAAGAACAAGGGTTAGACTTCAGGTTAGGTTACCATGTCAGGCTAGGGAAGGTTATGACGTTGGCATTAATCTTGGGTTCAAAAAGAGCTTTTTGAGCTAGAGCTGGACCTGGTGCCAGTTGGCTTCCTGTAGATAGTGTTTTCATTTCAGCTGGGCAGATTTAGCTTAAAGGGTAAAATATTGTTAAGGGCTAGAAGTCAAGCTGATGTGGTGGTTGAGGCCATGTTACTGTGGGATTTAAAAGGGAATATTAGAGTATTTTGAACATGTTTTAAATGGGAGCTAGTAAGCCATGTTTAGCTTTTGGTGTGGCAGGGTTTGCTGGTGAAGTGTAAGGAGCTGACGCACAGAAAGGCCTCTGAGGGGCAAGGTGAAGGATCGGGTGATATGAATCACTGAGTCAGTGTTGCTGCCCAGATCTAGGTGTTGTCAATGTGTCTTTAAATGTCATCGCCAGCGGGAGCCACCGAGCTATGCTTAGTTCAGAATTTGACAGGGGTTGCTAGTCTAGGTGTAGCTGTAATTTCAGGATTAGCATTAATCACAGAATCTTTTGGTTGGAAAAGACCTTTAAGATCATCAAGTCCAACCATACCTGTCCGCTANGAAGAGACCAACACCCACCTCGCTACAACCTCCTTTCAGGTAGTTGTAGAGGGCGATAAGGTCTCCCCTCAGCCTCCGCTTCTCCAGGCTAAACAACCCCAGTTCCCTCAGCCGCTCCTCATAAGACTTGCTCTCCAGACCCTTCACCAGCTTCATTGCCCTTCTCTGGACACGCTCCAGCAACTCAATATCCTTCTTGTACTGAGGGGCCCAAAACTGAACACAGTACTCGAGGTGCAGCCTCACCAGTGCCGAGTACAGGGGAAGGATGACTTCCCTGGTCCTACTGCTCACACTATTTCTGATACAAGCCAGGATGCTGTTGGCCTTCCTGGCCGCCTGGGCACACTGCTGGCTCATATTCAGTCAGCTGTCGATCAACACCCCCAGATCCCTCTCCGCCAAGCAGCTTTAATGTTAGGGTTCAGGATGGCATGAGCAGGAAAAACTCTGCAGCTTCTTGGTCTAATCAGGTCAGTGAGGTCAGATTTGTGTTTTTGACAGTAGGATGCAAACATTGGCCCTAAATGTAACAAAAGGCCCTTTCCTTACACTCAGCCCTGTAACAAACCCGAGAGCCCTGGTCATCTGAGCTGTAACCTCGTGCTTTCTGGCCCATTTCATCTGAGGGCAGCTCAGTGACAGGACTCCATGGGAGACCCCTGCCACGTGAAGATGTAAATAGGGAGAAGTGTTCCTGGTTACAAATGGTGTGCAATGGATTTGTTGCTGCTCGTAACAGCTAGCCCTTGTACTAACCTTTCAGGGTGAAGCTCAGGAACAGACTGCTGCTTCTCTCAAGCCTCACAGCTGAGGCGTGGTTAGGTGCTCTCTAAAACTTTTGAAGTTAGCTCATGGATCCTGTTAGAATTTTGGTTGACATTGGAAAGGAGTGCTGACCCCAATCCTGAGATAAAAGCAACAACTCCTATCAAGTCCAGAAATACTTAGAGCTATGTTGCCCTGGTCCTCAGCAGCTTTTTGTAGACTCAGCAAGAAATCAAGTTAATTGGGCAACCCTGATCCTTTCATTAACCCTAAAGACTTCCTAAAACTCTGTTGTATTCAGAGGACACTGGATTAGTGTCACTATTAATCACTACACCAAGCAGAGTTTGTCAACTTTTCCAGGATCTGCAGCAACTTGGGTTTGCAAGCCAGTATCCCCCACCTACCCAGGACTACGGTAAGGGAATCTGCAAACAGCAACTGTCCACCCACCCCAAATTAAGCTGTCTTTCTCCAGCTGCAGGGATTGCAGCTTACCCGTTTTTATCAGCCCAAATTCTAGTGCTACACCCTCTCTGAATTTATTTTTCAGCCTAAAATCTCTTACGAATGCCACAATTAAGTGCAGTCAGCTGGCTGCAGCAACGCTAAACACACCTTGATGGCCCCATCTTTAGTAACCCAAACTCTCCCATCCACCCTGAGCTGAAATCCAGTCCTCTCCTACAACCTCTTTGCTCAAGACAGTAGTCACAAATCTTTCACTCTGTCTGGGAGGTGTTAGTAATTCAGTGCCTCCTCACATCATGCAGAGGCACTCCTTCAGTGTTAATCAGGGGCAGAATTCTGATTCAACAGGTAATTCTTCCTGCTGAGTTGCTTTTTAATGCATAGTACTGAATATGTCTTTTGCAGCCTACTGAAGTACAGAGCAAATTTTGCTTACCTCCAAAACACCATGCAGCACAAAAAAGGTTTGGGCTGAAGTTTCTGAATTTCATTTCGGAGACGAGCAGTGAGTCGTCTCCGGAGAAGTGCTAGCGAGAAGCTGCAGCACCCGTGGCTCGGAATTTTTTTTATTTACCATATCCTGGGCTGCATCAAAAGAAGCGTGGCCAGCAGGTCGAGGGAGGTGATTCTGCCCCTCTACTCTGCTCTGGTGAGACCTCACCTGGAGTACTGCGTCCAGCTCTGGAGCCCTCAGCACAAGAAGGACATGGAGCTGTTGGAGCGAGTCCAGAAGAGGGCCACAAAAATGATCTGAGGGCTGGAGCACCTCTCCTATGAGGACAGGCTGAGAGAGTTAGGGTTGTTCAGCCTGGAGAAGAGAAGGCTGCGGGGAGACCTTATTGTGGCCTTTCAGTACTTAAAGGGGGCCTGTAGGAAAGACGGGGACAGTCTTTTTAGCAAGGCCTGTTGTGACAGGACAAGGGGTAATGGTTTTAAACTACAGGAGGGTAGATTTAGACTGGATATAAGGAAGAAATTTTTTACAATGAGGGTGGTGAAGCACTGGAACAGGTTGCCCAGAGAGGTAGTGGAGGCCCCGTCCCTGGAAACGTTCAAGGTCGGGTTGGACGGGGCTCTGAGCAACCTGATCTAGTTAAAGATGTCCCTGCTCACTGCAGGGGCGTTGGACTAGATGACCTCTAAAGGTCCCTTCCAACC
The DNA here is from genome assembly GCA_013401315.1 of Balaeniceps rex. NCBI lineage: Eukaryota > Metazoa > Chordata > Aves > Pelecaniformes > Balaenicipitidae > Balaeniceps > Balaeniceps rex. The sequence goes on along the minus strand of VYZW01008999.1, from coordinate 384,129 downwards.
CAAAGCATTCTATAATTCTATGATTCTTTGATTGGCTAGTAGAGGATTTTGAAGTGGCAATTAAGAAAATGGTTTTGAATGCCTTTAAACAATATAAAGACTGAAATTCTCTTTTTTTTTTTGATGAGTGATTTATGCTATGCACCCAACTTGCTTTTGAGATAGTATATTAGTGTCTTTTGAAAATTTCTCCTCATATTGGTAAGATACATTTTCTTAAAAAACCTACGCTTTACCAAGCAGACATTTGCAAATTGATTATTCCTATACCATTTGCTTTGCTAAAAACATTTGAATGGATTAATCATGTCAAAAAATGAGAACAGTTAACTCAGTACATATTAGATTGCATACAGCTTCAGCACGGCTAGATACATCCAGTATCAAATGACATCTGAATGATTCTTCCAACTATATATAAACATGAGCAAGGAGGTCTATTAGCTAATCTTTAATGTTTAAAAAAAAGTAAAACCCACTAAAGTAAAAGAAGGGAAAATCTGATTTACATTACAGAATGACAGCTTTTCTTTAACCTCTCTATGTTCTTGTCCAACAGCATGTATGTTAAACCCTGTATCATTTATGTTTTGTTGTATTTTGGCACAAAATACTCTAATTCAGAGTATTACTTTCAACTCATAAAGTTCACCTTTAAAAAAAATTACTTCTATCCAACTCATTTTACCTGTTCAATTAAATTCCGAGAAGAAAATTTCTGTATCTGACTTTCTAAGGTATGAGATTTTCTTTTCTGGAGACATGTTTAAAATGTATAATTATTCCCATTAGCAGATTTCTTAAAAAATCTCTAGGTCCCAGGATTTCTGACATTCACACAAAACAAGAAGAAAATGTGGGAGGAGAAACGTTACCGCATTACTCTGTCCCTTCGCCTTGACACTGAGTAGGAAAACCTGGACTTCAAAGGGTGAGAGAAAGTTCAGGCTTCATGCTATATCAGTTTTGGGCCTCGCTTCCAAGATTTGCCAGCTATGACAATTTTTTTAGGACATAAACTGTAAGATAATGTTAACGGAAAGAAAACCACAGCCACCACACTCATTTTCCTTTGGCTGGGGGATCAGTTTAAATCCCCAGAGCGGCCAGTGCTATATCTTTCCAGACAGCCCTCTCTCCCCTAATCCAATCACCACCATGACCAGAAGCTGCTAAATGTGCTGTGGATTTCCAGATTTCTGCCTTAATTGCCGGCCTGCAGGAACTTGAGGCACGAGACAGTAGCTGGCTCGGTCAGATGGGTAAACATCTGCAACCCCCCTGCCTCAGGCTCTGCTGCAAAAGGCTGCTGGGAGAGGGTCCCCCAGCAGAGCCTGTGTGCTTCAGCTGCAGTTGGCGCCTTTGTGAGAAACGAGGGAAGCGGTGGGATGCGGTGTCCCTGCTTACATTGGCTGTGACCCAAGCTTCCTCTTTGACCTCTGTGTTGCTGGTAAGAAGGGCACTGGCTGTAGGATGTAGCTACCCTGTGTGATTGTATCAGAAATAGAGTGGCCAGCAGGACTAGGGAAGTGATTGTCCCCCTGTACTCGCCACTGGTGAGGCCGCACCTTGAATGCTGTGTTCAGTTTTGGGCCCCTCAGTACAAGAAAGACATTGAGGTGCTGGAGCGCGTCCAGAGAAGGGCAACGAAGCTGGTGAAGGGTCTAGAGCACAAGTCTTATGAGGAGCGGCTGAGGGAACTGGGGTTGTTTAGCCTGGAGAAGAGGAGGCTGAGGGGAGACCTTATCGCCCTCTACAACTACCTGAAAGGAGGTTGTGGCGCGGTGGGTTTTGGTCTCTTCTCCCAGGCAACAAGTGATAGCACGAGAGGAAATGGCCTCAAGTTGTGGCAGGGGAGGTTTTGATTGGAAATTCAGAAAAATTTCTTCATGGAAACGGTTGTCAAGCATTGGAACAGGCCGCCTAGAGAAGTGGTTGAGTCCGCATCCCTGGAGGTTTTTAAGAGACGTGTAGATGTGGCGCTTAGGGACATGGTTTAGTGGTGGACTTGGCAGTGTTAGGTTTACAGTTGGACTCGATGATCTTAAAGGTCTTTTCCAACCTAAATGATTCTATGATTGGGGACAGTCAGGAATTTAAATAAGACCAACAAACGTCAAGTTGGTTGAATGACATCATTGTGGTGTGTCTCAGTGGTTGTACTCCTGTTATGTACAGTCCCAATTAAAATAATCCTGACTAAAATAGCCTGATCTCTGTTTTTAGTTGCATTAAGACATGCAGGAGAGCTTGCATGCTCCCTTGCATGTGGCAAACCATACGTATGTCAGGCAGAGGGAACTGCAGATTGAAATTTTTGCTTTCACCACATGTCAGGTTTACCACATGCAAGGACAGACGACAGGTTTAGTATTGTCGGCCCCTCTACGAAGGAAGCTACAGGTGCTGACTGCCCTGGTGCCATGGCAGATCCCACAGGCCGGTGACATGCTGTGCAGGGCAATGTTTCTTTCTGGCTTACATTTAAGTTCCGTTTACTTTAAGCCACCTTTTGCTCTTTTATAAATAACATAATTTAAAAGGAAACGGAGGCTTTTTTTTTTTTGCTGTAACCTGCCTTTTCCAGTAGCTGAAGGAAGTGCCTCCAGCTATCTTTTTCATATCTATTTCTCTAACCCTTCCTTCCCCCCAATACTTCTGACAGCTCTTATCTCCTGGCTGAACCTTTCCAATAGTTGTGATCAACGCTGCTCTAGTGAAGAGTGGTCAAGTCTCCACAACATACCTCCTGCAGAGAAGCCGAGATCATTATGGACATAAATACTGTTGTTATTTACTGTGCTCAGCTACGGACTGAATCCTAACAACTGTCTCTGGTGGCTTGCTGTCAGGAAGGCTTTGGAAAGTCCTCGGGGCACTTCTGCAGCACTGCGCATGAAGGAGCTGGAGGGAAAGTGTTTCCCCACACTGGACTTTTCCAACACAGAGCAGCATCGTCCCACGTCTTAGTTGAGCACCAAAGTCAACGTCCCACAAGTGATGACTTCTACAGTTTAACCTAATTTGTTAAATGGGTAAGCCTGTTGTTTAGAATAAGTACTAAAACAATCAGTGGAAGTAGCCAGTCTCCCTAAAGGATATTACGAGAGAATAAATGGATTATTAAAGGGGCAGTATGTTTGTCCTGTCTCACCAAAAACAAGCTCTCGCTGACATCCTTCCTTTTCTCCAAAAATAGTAATTGCTAAGGGCAAGTCAGAGATTTAGAGTGAAGATTGCAGATTTTTTAAGTTAAAAAAAAAGAATTAAACTTGTGTGTGTAATTAGCAACATCTGCAAAGAGAATTTATATTACATTTATTTCTGTGATGCAGAAATAAAGATGATTTTACATTTATTTTTGTTAAAATGCTGATATTTCTTTGTCTGTCTTTTCTCCTTTTTTCATTAGCTAGCTTTATACAAGTGATTCCTTGCGGTTTGTCTAGGATATCAGTAAGCATGTACAATTAAGCCAGTGAGAGGAGTACTGCGAAACAGATGTGGACAGACCCCAGCATAATTGGGCGGGTGAACTGCTGGAAGCACCGAGAGGGGAAGGCAGAGTGTGTTCTTGTTTTCTGATCTCTGGCAGGGGAATGGAGTTGGCTGATAGTGGGTGTTTTGAACAGCCCTGTGGCTTTGTGGTAATAGAGTGCAATATCATTTGGGAGAGCAGCTGGATTCCTGATGTGGAGTTATTGTTCCCTGGCTGGGATGTGCTGTGGAAGCAGCGAGCTCTGCTCCAAAACTCAAAGGGCAACCTGCCTTGCATAGGGAAAATGGGAGAGCAAACTCTGATAAGAGAGAGCTTCACTCCTCACACAGATGGCTGGCAACTGCAGGAAACAAGAGAGGCTCAATGTGAAGTGAAAGATGACCAAGAGCTGTGGGGTGGGTGGAGATCCAGGAGCCTCTGATTTTGGAATAGCTTTGAATGAGTGGAATGGGTGTCTTGGCTTACAGTCTCATCTGCAGTTCCCAGTAGCTACAGAAAACCAAACTGGAGTACTAATTAATAAATATCAACATCCCATAATTCCTATGTTAAGGTTTTCACAACCAGATTTTGTGCAGATATTAAACATTATCTGCATACTGAAGCTATGAAAACTTTGTGGTTTTAGATAAAGCTGTATGAAACATTTTAGAGACATGTTCAAGTTTTCTTCAATGTAAACTTTGAACTGAATATAACTACAGCAGTTAGTTGCTTTTCTTTTAAGACTATATCCTGAACCTCCTACAATGGCTTCAGAGTAATAAAGATAATGAGAATTTAATGTGAACTGACTCACATACCCAACAGGAAAAGATGAAACAGCATTCTGAACAGTCAAACATCTTTGTAAAATCTAAACCAATTGTACAGTTTAAAGTAACAAATATAATTTTTTATGAACCAAACAAGTGTGTTTCCTTTGTTGGCTCCCTACATCAGCACTGGAAAAGAACCATTTATTGTCCTTTGCTCCTTTACTTTTTGCAAGAGTTAATGCAATGGAAGAAGATCCCACTCTCCCTAAGGAAGAACGTGCGAGACAGATTCACTCCTCTCTCCACAGCACACCCCAGAGAAGTCACCACTGACTTGTAATCAATGCTTGCAAAGGCAATATCTATTTTGTGTCAGCTGTGGACACTAGGCAATATAAAGACCCTTTTTATTTGCTGCTGCTTACTACTATGAAAAAGAAAATTGTGCTATTAAAAGCCCCTTTTTTCTCTACCAGCACAAATGAAAGTGTCTTCTCAGCTATTTTCCGTACATCAGTGGGTTGTGCCTGTCCCGTTTGACCCTCACCAGCCAAAATGAATGCAGCAGTTCTTTATTCTGCACTTACTAAAGGCAGCACATGCCATGTTTTGAACGCGCTACATAGGCTGTTCATTGTGGCCATCGTTGTGTTGTATGTAGTGGTTGTGTCAGCTGCACCACTCGCAGTTTTGTTCCAAGACAGAGGAGTCCCTGGTGATTCAGCAACTAACTGGGGGAATTTGGAGCTTCAAAATAAAACCGAGGTCACCAAGAACTTGTTTGAAGTTAGTTCAAACCATCAACTTTATCATCAAATAAATGCAATAACTGTCTTGGAGGGGGAGGTGAGGAGTTGCTTGTTTGCTCTATGAAGAGGGCCCCATCGTTGAACTAGATTGGGGTCAATCCTATTTTTTCATGTGAATATCATTCAGAATGGGATCATTTAATCACAAAATATTATTTTACAGTAATGCCTATGAAACACCTAGTTAAGATTGCAGTTTTCTTGTGCTACAGATCTGCAGGCATAGGTATTTATTTGCAGTCCAAGGCAGGTCCTTGGACTTAATTTGCAGTCCAATCTAAATGACTTATAGCAGGTTTCTTCCATACATTATGACAGTATGGTGGGAGGATCATTAGTCCTGTCTCTTTTCAGGAAATTTTCAGTATTTGCTACATACTTGCTTGGACATTTGCCTCAACCAGGGACTGCAAAATAAGGACTGTGCTATTTTTCTTGGTACATGTGAGTAACCTAATTGATTAAGTTGCATCTGTGTAAGTAGCTGAAGTGAGATGTTCACATCCACTTCACAGGCTGAAAGAAGGAGTGAGAAATGGACAGAAAAGAAAAAGGTAATTTTTATATTTTCATTCTACAAAGGTAAAAGTTAAACTACTAGGTTGCACTTCAAAGTGTTAACCATGCAGGCATTTGTGTTACTCAGGCTGCTCTTGGAAGCCTCAGATGCTGCTGTAGAAGTCCTGGAAGCACAGTAGGCAATTCAAGACAAGACTCAGTTACCATGTGTGGGCCTGCAGTCATACAATCCCAATTTCACAAGCAACAGTTCAGGTGGAAAGCTACAAATCATTCGGCATGTTAGTTTTTTCAGTGGCTGGACAAGAAGTGTTTATTTAACACATTAGGATTACAAAGGCTGTGAAAATAAGCAGGGCCACAATAAAAAATAAAACACAGATTCTGACAGAATGGACAACCACCAAAGATGTTTTAAAATCTAAATTTAAAAGGTGACATCATTGGCAATGATAAGCTACTGTTCTGCCACTTCCTAATTCGCGGAATTGTTCCCTATTTAAAATCACTGCTATCTTGAGAATGCAGAATATGGGTTAATTTCTATTGTATTTGACTACCCAAACAAAATCCTAGTGGAGTTAAGCTTCTCTGAACTCAGCCTGTGGTACACATGATTGAGCTTTTGATAGTGGAATTGTGAAAGGAACATACGCCAAGGATTATATTTGGGAGAAACCAGGAGAATCTAACGATGACAAAAAGTGTACCCATTCATCTATTGGGTTTGCACACACGTGTATCTAGCAAGAACTGGTATCAAATACTCAGAGGGCCTATGCTGCCTATGTGTTATACCCCAACAGTCTACCAAGTTTTCTTTTCAAAGACCTGTGCCTAAACAGCAAATGTGAATCCAGTTCCATGCTTTGCAGAGCCAGCATCTGCATTTTTAATTTAACAATGACCGCAATAAAAATCAAGATTTTCTTCCTGAGAAAGAGCTGCTCCAGCAATAATTTTCCCAAATCTATTTAGCAGTTTGCAGATTGACTAATATGATGTAATGCAATGGGGAAAAGCAGAAATATTTGATTAGGATCTGTCAGTTTGCTACCTATATATTTTGTCTTTAAAAGAACTTGCTTAGAAAGTTAATAAGCATTTGCTTTTATTTATTCAATTGCTTTGGTTAAAATTCTGTACTGCCTCCTCTGAGGTGATTACATAGAGCAACATTCAGGCTTTAAAAATTGTGTTGCAAATATTAAGGTTTGATAAATATCACATTTGCTTCATTGAAATTAAACTAAACTCTCTAGGCAAAGGGATTTGGATTTGTTTGGGGGATTTTTGGTTTTGGTTTGCTGCCAAACCAATAAATCTAGACCTGTTCTAGTTTGGTTTAATAAGCTAGCACTTGGAAGGTTAATCAAAATCCCATTTTCAATGTACAAGTGTAGCAGCCTATTACTAAAACATGCTTTAACATGACTTTACCTCAAATGCTTTGACATTCCAATATGTCCATCTTTGCAGTGTGTAATCATTCTGTGCAGGTTTTTTCATATTTTACTAAGGTGTCAGCACGTGACAACTTTGCAACTATTTTCCATCTCTGTCATGCATTCCCACAAAGGTTGAGTATTGCATGAGGTTATCTTTCTACACCACTCCCCCTTCCTCCTCCCTTCTCCACTTGAAAGGGTTAAAGTAGAACTGGGAGAGGTGCAGAGAAGGGCAGGAAGAGCAATGAGGGGAATGGAGCAGCATCCACGTAAGGAATGGCTGAGCAAACCAGGCCTCCTCGGTCTGGAAGAGGACAGTTGAAATAAGATATGCATCTAGTAAATCATGAGGGGTATGAAGAGGGTGGATAGCAGTAGTGATTGTTCACTGTCTGCAATGCAAGCACTACAGAGTGTCTAATAAAGCTAACAGTAGGCAAAGTTTAAAAAAAAGGAGGAGGTTCTTCATCTAACTCATAGGCAGCCTATGAATCTCTTTTTCCCACCGTACTGTCAACACTGGAAACTGATAGGGAGTCAAAGGGAGACTATGCAGGGATTGCATAGACATCACGTTTGATTCAGACAATCCCTGAGCGATCAATGGCTGCAGGCTGGGACAGTCCTTGCCCAGCTCCTGTAGTCTTCCCTGGGAATCTGCTTTTTGCCAGTGTCAGAGGCAGGACATCAGGCTAGACCGACCTTTACTTTTACCCTGTTCCTATAATGTCAGCTGATGTGTGAACTGACAGGCTTTTCACTGAAAGGGTTATCAAACACTGGAACAGGCTGCCCAGGGAAGTGGTTGAGTCCCCATCCCTGGAGGTATTTAAAAGACGTGTAGACGTGGCGCTTAGGGACATGGTTTAGTGGTGGACTTGGCAGTGTTAGCTTTACAGTTGGATTCAATGATCTTAAAGGTCTTTTCCAACCTAAATGATTCTATGATTCTATAATTCTAACTCATCAGATGTCCTAAGATTCATATCATTGTCAGTACTAGCAACTTAAGACATGCAGTTGTAGCATGTCCTTGAATCTTCATGTTCTCCTTTCCTTGGCCTCATCTGTACAAGAAGATTGTACCAGGGAAAATATATTGTAAAGCAAGTCAGCTAATTGTGCAAACTCCAAAAGTTTATGTATGCTTAACTGTGTTAAACTTGGCTTCTCTCCTTCCAGCTTAAGTTGGTAATATGCTAGCTTTTGTTCCTTTGAATAAGGAGCTTGCACTGCATTGAAGATCAAAACTTAATTGTACCCAGTTACTTGGACTCAGGTTTCTTTGCTCTTAATTTTATGGCTTTTTTTTAAAGATAATATTTTCTCCCTTCTCTTTAACACACTGAGCATAGACTGTAAGCATCTATCATACTGTAGTCTGTTTTATAGTTAAGAGCCAAAGGGTTTGGCAGAAAACGTTTTCATTTTGGTCAACACAAGCATACACTTCTGTTTTATGTAACTAATGCTAAAATGAAAGTCTACAGCAATTACAGCCCATTTTTCCATTACCACACACTTACCATTTGTAAAGTCTCTACAGATCCAAGTTTCATGGAGAATGCTTTTTTGGTACTGCACAACAATCGTATTTGATTTTTGAGCAGTGAGAAGACAGGATCTCTGCCAAAATTTTCAGATCACCTACATAAAAATGCAAAGGCCTGGATACAGAATTAAACACTTCTTACTTATCACAAACACATGTAAGTCTTTTTTTTCCCCCTTTCTACATGTTATGAAATGTTAGAATCTCTTTTCAACATATGTGTAGAGGCAGTGTGGTCTATGGGATAAATCATGAGGCTTAGACTTCTAAGACCTGGATATTCTACCCTTGACTTTATGAAAACCCTATTGCATCTTTCTGGACAAGGTCTTCACCAGAAAAATGTAATGACGTTAGAGCTAGATGGTAGAGCCAGCTAGATGGTATTATAATTATTTATTATTATGTGCTTTATTTTATGGATGGAAAGAATTAATTCCACGCTGTAATTTGCCAGCAGTTTCTGATAAGGCTTTCAGTGAACTAATTTTGCTTGTCTTTTCGTGTACCTGCAATTGGTTATTCTGGTTCAAATTGGACCCACCTTCCAGGCTGCTAAGTAGTCCAAGAGCACCAGTTGTCACAAAACCAGGCAGAAATGTGGGAGGGTGTATGGACAGAAAGAAAATACAGGAGAAAACCTGAAGGATTCCTAAGACCTTGTTTTCGAAAGAGGAGCTTATTGTACCTAGCATTTTTGTTCTACCTACTGTATATCTCCAGACACAAACCAGGAAAAAAACCCCCAAAACCAACTTTAAAATATATGGCTTACACTCACTGTGGTAGATTAAACTCCAGGAAGGCTTAGTGGTGTTTCACTCTAAAGTCCGCAGCAACAGGGGAGATTCAGGCAGGCTAAAGAGTTCAACTAATCTTTCAGCTGCTGACCCACAGTAAACCCACTGCCCTTCAAAGAATCACTGATGTGACTGTGGAGACCCTCGGGGACAGCTGTAATAGAGATACGGAGCAACCCTGCAGGCTGCCCTGGGGCAATTCAGCACAGCGAGGATGGAGTTGCTTGAACCACAGCAGAATATGCATGTTTCTGTGTGCTGGTTGCTCCTGTCCCCCTGCTGCGGTGTGATGCTCTCCTAGGGCAGGAGCAGGGGCAGGAGCACCCCCTGCCAAGGAGTGATGGCGTGTGGCAACACAGGGCAGCTGCTCAATGCGCTTTGTGCAATGAGCTGCTTAACAAATCTTTCCTGTTGGACAGGGTCTGTCATCAAACAAAATATTCAGAAGGCATTTCTGTGACTTCCCAGAAGCAAGGAACTGAACGGCCTTCAGCCAGGAGGTGTGCTTTCTCTAGGTGGCAAATTGAATAGGAGAAGAAGGATGTGTGGGTGGAGGGCAGAGGGGTCAAAAGGGGGAGCGGAGACACATGGGAAGCCTGCAAGAACAGGGTAGCACAGAAAGTTATGGACATGTTCTCAAAAGAGATTACTTCAATTTGCACAATAAAAAATGTAGGTACAGACTAAATTCAACCCGAAGCACTTACAAATCCATAGGACGTCTGTGCTCTCCAGGGTCACCATTTTTATGCCTCTCTGAACTGGATCCTGAAGGTCGCAGACGAAATTATTCTTGGCTTTAGCTATAGGATCAGTGTGTGCTCTGGCTCTTTTCTTCTTAACCATTTTGTGTGTAAGTGGAATGTAGTCAAATCAACTTTTTTAACACATTTTAATTTTCTCATAATAACCAAGAAGCAACTACAGACAATTTAAAGCATGTCATAGCAAGACAGAGTTCTGGAAGAATATTCAGAAGAAAAAGAACCACTTTGAGGTGCTATTTAAGAAAATAGATGTGTTTTCTTCCACTCTGACAAACTTGAACTCCTCCCTATCACATCCCTGTATATATTTTGGTGGTTTTAGAAGACGTCACTAAAGAGATCAAAGAAGCTATCAGTTGTGATATGAATCTCCATCTGTTGCCAGCCCCCTTTGAGAGCTTGTTTTTCATATTTAAAGACATTTAGTGAAGCATTTTGCCAGCTTCTTAGTATGACCATAAGAGGCCTCAGACTCTCAGCTGTCATAGCTATATTCCAAAATTAGAGTGTTCTCACAAACTGGCAAGCTTCCAGTTTCTGAAACAAAGTATAGCAAAATCCAGCACTGTGAGCTATTAGCACTTGTCCCCAACATCCGATGTCCAAGCACCTCTGCTGGTGTTCTCCAGCTACCCACAAAAGTTACCTGTACTGTGGTAAAGAAATGACTTACAGTTAGAACTGTAATTCAGTTAAGAGTAAGTTTAACAAGGGCCACAAAGAGGTCATGATTAAGAAGAAAAATATCACAGGAACCTTATGAATATGCTTCAAACTAGTAAGGAACACAGATTATTTTGATACTTGTATTTCTATTGTTAATTCACTGATAATTTGGCTGGGGATGCAGTGAAGAATTTAAAGAAACTGGTGTGGATCTCCTTATTGAATACTTTTTCAACTGGGAACCAAGATCTTGTTTTAATTTTGAGCAAGAAAACACTCCTAGTGAAATATTTCCTCACTAGGAAATGTTTCCTCCAAGTTTCTTGCTGAATGCAGGGACAGGACACAGTGGGGTTGTGTCCACAGTTGTGGGCTGTCTTCTGCCCTCTGCCAGGGCTGTGTTGGTTAACAACTCTCAGCAATGATTTCTCTGCCTGTATCCTGGGACTGCACTCCATCTTTTCCCAAACCAAGAAGATGTTGCTCTTGGCAAACACAAGCCCGATACTAACCATCCTGGTTTGCCTTCATTTTCAAGCAGAGGGATTCTAAAGCCAGGTGGCTTCATTCGAATGCATTTTGTTTCCTGGAGAAGTGCTCTGTGTTTTCCAGAGTATTTGAGAAGCCACTTATTAGAAAACCACCTTAAAGAAGACCACAGAGGAGCAGTGGATTAAAATCTTGATCTCCAAACACAGCCACAAAAGAGCACAAAAACAAGATGCAAAGTTGGATTATCCCTGATGTCAGTCACCTGTCCTCGTTCTCCTTTAGTGGTACCTGCAGCAGCTTGAATCCTAAGACATTTCTTGGCTATAGCTCTTTCTAGTTTACACTGCTTCCAGTTTTGTAGCATCAGCAAACTTGCTTATGGTCATTAATGGAGATGTTGAACAGTATTAGATGCAGTAGGGACCCTGTGGGGAACATCATCAGTTTCTGCTTGATTACTTTGTTAGGTTTGTCACCTTTTGAAGCAGTCTAAAATTTCAAAGGTAAAAATGACCTCAAGCCATCTTTGCCTGTACACTTTGCCTTTCTCCTTCTTCACCAGGGCTTCTGCAGGCCATCGGTTCTCAGCCCTGCTCTTCTCTTTTGAGAAGCAAATCACTAGCTGATGATCACTAGCACATGCGTGGAGACTGTGCTAGACCCAAATTGTCATCAGAAAGACCTAAAAATCCAGATATTACAAGGCATGTTTGACTCCAACATTCGCCACAGACTCCTAAAAGCCTGCAAAGACCGAATAAAACACAAAGCATCGCTTTTTGAGAAGTCTCAGTGGCAGCATTTTATCTGGCTATTCATTTTCCTATATAGTGTACATGCATTTCATATTTCAATGACAAAGGAGGAATTCACCAAGGTTCACTTCAATGGGGAGGTGTGTCAACAATAGGGAGTTTTGGGGGGTGATTTAGAGAAGGAGCTTAACTTCAGGCACTCTAAATCGTGCCTCTGAAGGAGCCTCTTTCTTTCCAGTGCCTGTAGAGGAAGCGCAGAGAGATTAGCCTCCATCAACACTCCTCTAAATGTCAATGCAAAAGATTGCATATGACGGCAGTTAGGAAATCAGATAGTTTAATGCAGCCATTAATTAAACAAAAACATTAAGGCAGTCTCACCATACATTTTCATAGCTATGATTGAACTAGAATTTCAGTGTTTGAGAAGATTTTTGTAATTAATTGCATCTGTAGAAGCAACAAAATACTAACAGTGTCTGAAAAATTACCCCTTGATGCCCTTAGCACATTTAAGTGAGCAAAAAAGGTACCCTGTCTTTTCATAAGTGCACTTACAGTACAAAAAGAAATGGTTTGAAGAACTGTCATTCAAAACATGGTATATAACTGTTGCAGCATATAAATAAAGCAGGGTGAAAACCTTGTTAAAATATTTATGCACGCTGTAAGATTTAATGTTTCCTTAAAAACACCATTTACAAAAGTGGTTGATACAGTAAAAAAATGCACTTAACCCTTGGACTGTGTTTCTGAGCATTTCCTGGTATAGGTTCATGGTGGCAGCACAAGGAACCATAAATCCATGGGAGACACCGTGGTAAATGTGCAAATCGGATGTTCTTGGACTCCACCATGGGTGGACTCCATCAAGCTAGGGGGAAGGAGGCTGATATTTTTTGTTCTCCATTGGCCAGGGAGCAGGAATAAAGAAAAAACTGGTCCCATATGCTGAAAGCACACATCACTTTTGAGGAAACGTATTATCAATAGTCAAAAACCCAATACATTGGGTAATATTCCTTCCTAAATTCCAGGCTGAAGTAGTATTTACATTTTGTATCAATCAGGAGCCAGCAGTGATTTGGTAGGATTTAAACCAAGATAAAGATCTTTTTGCATGTAGAATATGAAGATCTTTCCTATATGAGCTACTAAAAACCCCAAGACAGGCACAAAGGTTGTTTTTTAAAATGAATGAATGAATACTTGCAATGTTTATATATGTAAGTGATGTTGAGAAATCTGGATTCCTCATAACTTCAAGAGAATTTTCTGCAGTTGCTATATTTGCTAGCATAGACACTGTTATATCTGTGTTATACACCACATTATGGGTGAGAACACAGAAAATTACTATATACCCAAGATTATGCATTTTAACTGTGATATTCTTCTGTAAAGTATTCTTTCTGAAATGTTAGAAAGCACTCAGATTACATTCATTGTTAGCATTAATTTCTTCTACTGTTTGTTACTGCTAAATGTTTTTATTACAGTGTACGTAGCTTTACCTACGTAGAAAATGCTATGAGATGTATTCCAATGTAATGCAAACGTGGGAGTACAATACAATTCAGCTAGAAATCATAGCCTTTCTCCATCATTTTCTCCATTGGTAATTGTTGCAATAGGAGCTTATCTGACGCAGAAGAATGAATTGCTACTTTAATGATTTTTACTGAAAAGAACAAGGTCTCTAACATGCAAGAAAGCTCAGCAGGTCTGTATGTGTTAAGCAGATTATCAAAAGAATACAATATGGGAAGATGAGCTAGACCATTCCAGTGCATATAGAACATTTTCTCATTAATGCTATTTTATTCAGAAGTAGTCAGAGACTTATTAAATCCATTATCAGTTTACTAGAATTTCCTTTATTTTCAGTTGATATAATTTCTCTCTCTCATCTCCTCCTAAGGCTCTAGGATGGCTCAGTGGTAATTATTAATATGATATCAGTAATCTGGCCCCTAGTATATAAATGTGTATTAGATATGCAGGTACTGAGCCATGCAAACACCATTAATTTTCAAATGAGGAATTCAGGGGGACGTATTCATGGCAGCTGAGTTACGGCAGATTTGGTATTACGGCTGGGCTCCGAGCCAGCCTGACGATCTTTCCCATATTACCAGCCATCGAGGGCACACAGTCGCTGGTGGGGATGTCAGCTTGAGGCTGTATAAGAAAACTGACACCCCAGGAAAGCCAACCATATGAAAGGCAGGTCTGAGGCAGCTTGGCAGCGAGTCAGCTTCTAAGTAGTAATGCTTGTATTAAAGATATTCTGCCTTCCACGCTTAATAGTAATAAAGTTTGATTGAAGACATGTTCAAATTGCACTCTGTCTGATGCCAGGTATTTAATATTAAGCAGTTTGGGGAGTTTTGCTATCTGAAGCAAAAAGGATTTAGATTTATTCCAGACTTTCACAGTAGAAACTTGCTCTATGGCCTGCAGCCACTGAGCCAGAGAAAAAAAAAAGCAAGCTACTGGAGGTCTGATCATCTTCTTTTTGGCAGAAACACTCATGGTTCTTTGCATGCTTTTCAAAATTGTTCCACTGCAGGAGGAGTTACCCTTTGCTGCAAGACCAGGAATTCCCCATTTTGCCTTGAAACTGCTGCAGGGTCCAATACAATGATATTACTTTTTTCTGTAGGTAGGGAGCTCAGGACTCCTGTGATGATGAACTCTTCTCTCTCTCCCTCCCTCCCTCCGTCTCTCTCTCACAGAGACATTTTCTAGCCCTTGTGTTTGCAAAGTTAAGTTTGCTGCAAACAAGAGGCTCAAAACCAGAGAAGCAAATTAAAAGAGCCACAAGTTGCATATTGGCGCTTTTTGTTGTTGTTGTTTAGAAAGCCTCCTGATCCTATGGCAATCCAATGGCAATCCAATTATACTTGAAGCCTGGCTCATGCTTTTTGAATGTTCGGTGGCACATCAGATATCCTTGGGGATCCACAGCAGGCTATGATGTTCCATAAAACCTGTATTAGGATAATACACAATTCACCATTTAGAAGACAGATAGAGGGACAGCCCTGCCAGTACAAATTCTTCATTTACTTTTAGGTGATAGGAAATACAGTGCCTATATTTGAAGCTCTGATTAAAGAATTTATTAGCTCAACATTTCATATCACTAGCTAACAGCACACATTCAAATACACGTTATATTCATTTGGATTTTCATTTGCATGGATGGTTTTACCTATAATGCAGCCATAGACATTTAGAGGATAAGAATTGTCAATAAAGTAATCTGTATACTGAAGGAAATAAAGCCCTACCTGGAGCATAAACAAAGAATTTAAAATTCAGGACCATTGGCGTAAAAGGTTTTGAAACGTGTCTACAGGATAAGTGCCCTTTTCAAGCAAAGTGCAGGTAGCAAGAGGAAATTAGGAGACATCCTTCCACACTGAGCCATGGCCTGGGAAAGCAGGTGACGGGTCAAAGCGTGCAAACAAGTCGCATCTTCCTGAACACCCTTAGCTACACCCTTACAACAACAGCTGGAGGTCACTTCAGGCTCTCTGCTTGATTCAGAAGAAGTTTTACTCTTCTACCTCAACGCCTTTTGCATTTTTAAACTATTTTCATTGTTATATCTTGGCCCATTTCTAGGAGAGGATAATATTTTGCAGACAAACCTATGTGCCTTTCCTCATGACCCAGTGACCTTAATCTCTAACGTTTTGTGGTTTCCTGCATGGGGAAGCGCTAGAGCAGCAACCTCGGCTCTGTCAGCAGATTGATCCCAGTTGACTGCGATGCATCTGCATTTTGAGCACTCTCCTATTCACTGACCGAAACAAGCCAACAGTCAGGATGGCAGTGAAACACCTCCAAGGAAGAGCGCATGCATATTTCTTCCTTCTACTGCTGGAGATTCCTGGCTAATTTGGGAACGCTTTCGGCTACGGCAATGCAATAGTTTCAGCTTTGTGCTGCTTTGTGTCTCTGGTGTTTTTTCCTTGCTGCAGGGGAGGAGGGAGGAGAGGAGAGAGAGTTTCCCTGGTGCAATTGTTTGTGTCAGGTAAACTGTCCATAAATCTCGTCTTGAGGAATTCAGTTCATTAAAGCCCAATTAGACACCAATGGCTTGATTTACCTCATTAAGGCTAATTTAAAGTAGCAGAAACAGCAAACTGCTGTTAGGGATTTATAGCTAGAGTTTTAGTGGACTGTGAACAGACAAATACCAAGGCAAAGAGTTCCTTTTACTGTAGTTTTCACTCACTCATATTTTTGAGCATAATTACCTATTAAAAGAACATTTACTAAACCTGGAGTCAAACTCTGAACATGTATCAAGGAAGACACTGCCAAATACAGTAATTTACCTGCAATTCTTTTTTTTGTTTGTTTGTTTGTTTAAAGAATAACTATATTTTTCTTTGAGCTATATTAGGTGAAAAGACTAAGAAAAAAGAAAATAGTCTTAATAAAGTTTTTCCTCTCCCATAAAACTTGTAATCCAAGAAAAGAAAGTTCCTACAGAATTAGCATTTGCTTGCATTGCATCTACCAGCACTGCAAGAACACGTTTATTCAGCTTCTGAAGCAATTACATTTGCAAGGGTCTGTGCACACCTGAGGGAGAAGGGTATGGACATTATGAAATACTCACAAATTCAAGAACTTTTCAGAACAAGGATTCTGGGTAAAAATGACCCAAGAAATACCCAGCAATTTCAGAGGCTCAAGTCCCTGTGAATGTGAACTTTGGTTCTTTTCCTTACCAAGCTGAAAATGGGAAGGACATTACCTGATGCTTCGAACAGCACTATCCCAGAAATGGCTGCATAAGTACAGCAGGAGAGCACCTACACACATTTATGTGGATCTATAACTTTATATATTTGGACTCATAAACTCAACTTGTGCTCCCAGAGGACTAAAAGCAATCAAGAAGTTTGGTATCTAATCTACACTGCTCATCCAGGCGCTCTCTAAGGTTAACGGAGACATGAGAAGACTTGTACAGGTCCTCTACAAGAGCTATACAGTGGTCATCTTGTCCTTATTGCCAGATTGCATGCTATACAGCTGGGTTTGCTGAGGTACATTGCTTTAAGAAGGTAGAAGTTAGAAGGTGGAAGTTAGGTAAGGTTTTGGTTTTTTCAATTTTCAACCAGCCACGGTATTGCGCAATATTTCAGGGGGTTTACTGGAGGCAAAATTTCAAGATTTTAAGTAGCCATATCAGACATCAGATTCTAAAAGCTGCACTAAACTACAATATGGGTATAAATATGTGTGTGTGTATGTGTATACACACACCTATGATACCCCATTTGACAGATGAAAGATGTCATATTACATTCTCTGATTTATGCAAAATGGTCTTCCCTAAGAAGAGACAATCTCAGGAATTATTTCAAGGCCAAATTTATATTCACCAATCTAAGGTTATGTATACTTCAGATAAAAGTATTCATGCACATCATTGCCATCAGTTTGTGCTTTTTCAACCTCAGACTCTTAAAGGTGGAAGGACAAGTCACATAACTCAAGTGTTTGAGCATTTGAACTTAAAGTTTATCACTGAAGTTCATAATAAAGTTGTACAGCAGAAAAATGGTGAGTTTGAATCACATTTTTCTCTTGTATTAGAGACATTGCAAAGATGTGCTCTATCCGGAATAGTTTCAGCTTAAAATATCAGTTCTTTGCAGTTAAACCCTCAGACAAGTTACAGACTGGGAGATCATCAAAGCCATTGAGCCACGTCAAACACATCAAAAAAGATATGTATGCATTCAGCAGTCACGAACAAATGCAAACCTTAAAAAAAAAATTTATCCATCTCAAATGGAAAGTTATTTTCTGATAATCTGAAAAGAAGGTAAAACATTAATTGCAAGAGAAGACAAAACATAACTGCAAACTTAAGGTCACCAAAAGTTCTGTTGAGGCCTTATAGTCACATCTCTTAGTAACAAAGAGATAGATCATAACCTTCAACTTTTGGAAATTCATCTTCAAAATATCCACATTAGCCATAGCTCTCTGTTCCCATCGCTCTCTCTGACCCCTCTCAGAGAGCTTGACTAGAAATGGGATGCTGAGAAAAGACAATCTCCCAGATCTGGAAGCTTCTTTGTATTTTTTTTCATCTTCCTTCTCTGATTTTCCCAACAGTCACTGCTAAAAAATGCACATCTCTTCTGTGCTAAAGCTCACTGTAATTTTGAAAGCAATGTTAAAATCTAACTGTTAAGATGCACTTCATCTGGAAAAGTTTTCTCTGGTAAAGTTCATGGGAGAAATTTGGAGATCATTTTACATGGAAAACTTGAAACCTGTCAGAGTAATTTAAGTGACACGAAGCTCAATTAAACTGAATTGCCACTTTTCCCACAGAAAATGTAGTGTCTGAAAATTTGCACATGCCAGCTAAGGGGAACTTTTTAAAAGGGCTGTGCAGAACAGCCTTCCTCCAGCGCTGCCTGGACTGTGAGTGAGTCTGCATTTACCCCCAAGTTAAAATCAACAGTTAAACTCTTAAACACTCTTAGCAGTGTGGTCTGGTGAGCAGCTGAGCTGGCGTAAGAGTCTGCTGTTGCCAGAAGGCAACACCTTCGCCCCACTGTCCCTCCTCCTCCTCCCGCAGCCCCCGGCATCTCACCCTCAGGCTCAACCCCTCTGCAGAGCCGCAGCCCTCTGTGCGAAGGAGCCACAGTCTGAACGAGAAGGGAAAACAAAGGTCAAGAAACTAAATGACTGCCTCAAGATCACACAGTAAGCCAGCAGAAAAGAGCAGACCAAAATTCTGATTTTTTTAAATGCCAGGCCCTGACAGCAGTCCATGCCGCCCCTTATCTAAACAATCACAGATAGGCCAGCGCGGGAAAACAGGAAGAGGTAAAATAAGCAGAGGGCTTTTTTCTCCCTCCTTTCAGGAAAAAAAAGTGGTCAAATCAAAGGAGCTGATTTTCTGCTTATGTTTAGAGGAAGGTATTGATATATAGATCATGTTTCAGTTTGACAAGTAATACCAAATACTACCCAGTTTGTGCGAGTTGCAGAGGAGTGCAGCAGTCTGATTTTCAGCCTGATTTCCAAAGGATCTGGGGCTCCTGCAGCAGTGGTGTCCATCTGCCTCTCCCCACCTTACCCAACCACTTTTGGAACCCATTGGCCGACTTCAACCCAATGTTCATGAAAAGCCGTGTCTAAACAGAGGAGAAAGAAACCTGAAGTAATACTCTAACAAAAGCAAGGCTACAGTCTGGGGTCATTCTTCTATGCAGACGAGACGCTTAGGGACATGGTTTAGTAGTGGACAGGTACGGTTGGACTCGATGATCATAAAGGTCTTTTCCAACCAAATGATTCTATGATTCTATGATTTGGGAGGCAGAGGAGAGAGACCACAGCACTGCGGGAGGGTTTAGGAGACACAGAGGTAACTTAATGACTTTGCAACAAGGAGAAATGGAGAGGAGCTGAGGCTATGACTATAAAGGGTCATAGGAAACCACACCATAGGAATCTAGGCTTGTTAATTCTGCTGTTTCTTTCACGGATGAAAAAATATCTTTGTGGGGTTTTTAAAACAGTATCAGGTGCTTGAATCTTTCCATTCAAAATCTTGTCTTCTGAGTGATCATCTGCTTTCAAAGAGGCAGGAAGAGCTTATATGTTTGAGGCTTTTGTGGAGGGAGGTCCTACACAGAAAATAAATGATCAATACATTTATATACTTTTGAATCTTACATGTCCACAGTTTTCCAAAACAAAAATAAACACACAAGCCTGCAACAACGTCTGTATTTATTTTGGCCTTTCAAAGTCAAGTTCTACAATTTTTTTACCAGTGTGTTCCTAATTGCTAAAGTGAATGTAAAATTAGATCCAAAATTTGAAATGAGACACCATAGTGCCTGACCTAATTAGGAAAAGAGACATTTCCGCTAATTGTTTTCCAGTGAGACAGAGACAATGCAATAACGCTCCTGAGCAGCGGGACGAGTTCAGAATAAAGAGTACAGTCACAGGCAGTTGCACATCGTGGATTTTGTCCTTTGGAAGTTAATGAGCAAGGTAACCATGAAACAGCCTTAACATTTTCAAGTTCATTCAGAAATAATGATGACAAATATTCCTGCATGATTCAAGTTCAGGAAAGTTTAAGTAAAGAAAGTCCATCGTTTAAGTAAACGTTACTGTGCTGCAGAGCTGTCACTTCTGTTATAATTATTGGAGGCTGCGAGCAGCACGTGCAGCCCTGGGAGCCTGGCACAGGCTTTGCTGAGGGCTTTCCAAGCCCCAGAGGGCCAGCATGTTGAGCAGCACCGCTTCCATCTGCAGAGGGTTTCACAACGCAAATGTGATGCCTGAAAGAGCTGAGGAACCCCAGCTTGGTCTCAGTCCCTCAGCCACTCTGGCTAGTGGGACTTCGGGGTTTAAATAAACCTGTCCGTGGGAGAGCCACCACCTTCAAATTCTCCACGTTGTCTAACAGCTGCAGTGTTAGTAACAAACAGAGGCACTTCACCAGGACCAAGCAGTACCAGCTTTGAAAAGAGTAATAGCATGGGCATGCTTTAGTATATAAAAGCATGAAGAATATCCCACCTGGGGTGTTCAAGTGTCCTGTCCCCTTCATACTGGCCAACAACAACAAAAAAAAAGGGGTCTGAGGGAAGATTTTTGGCCTCCAGCACTTGATAAATTAATGCAAATTAATAGCTGATCTGTGATGAACTGTAAAATCAGGGCTGAACATTTGTATTTCTGTGTGGAGGTATGCAGGGGCAGAGTGCCTCAGCATCAATCAACAGAGGAAGGGGAAAAGACTCCAAGACAGCTATCGACCAAACAGCCACGCGAAGCCCTTGCAGGCTTTCCCGGGGAGCTTGGAACACTGCCTCATTTATTCCAGATGTAACCTACAAGACTCATTTGTTCTGATGATGGCTAGATAGCAATATTTCATATATGACTAGTAGTTAAAAATAGCGGTCACACAAGCGCTGTTCACATCAGCGAGCAGATCTGGAGTCACAATTTACAAGACCATCTTTTGTTCTGGGTCCATAAAGGCTGAGAATGTGACACCAGGAGTGGTACAAGATGACTCTGCTTGGTCACCACATGAGCTTTAGCACCAGCTCCTCAACATTTTTCTCTGTCATTTGCCCAATGATAACCTCCCAGGCTCTTGTGGCTTTTCATCTATAAAATGAAGACATTCCATACAACACTCAAGTTCTGCAAGACCTATTTTGTTAGTATTTATAAACTTGCTCTGGTATGGAAAATGTACAGTGACAGATCTCATGAGACAGTATCAGGGTTCCAGAGTTTCTGAATAGGAACAATTGTGCTGAGATCCTCTTGGAGCAAGTAATAATTATTATCCAGGCATCAGTATTTAGCATGGGAAGATTCATGGGCAATCTTGCAGAACTACATTGCCACTTTCTACGCTTAAAAGGGTAGCTTTGTAAAAATTAAATGCATGCTGTATTACAGCCTAGAGAAGTCTTCATGTGTTTGGCAGATTTTTAGATTAACTGCAATATTTATTTGTATTTTTAATTTTATGAGTTTTCCCCCTTCAGGATTGATCTTTATCACTTTCAAAAATGTAGAGTGTCTGAAAAGACAGCCCATAGGTAAGTGCAATATAATTAACAGAATCAATCTAGGTTAACAAGTATAGCAAAACCTAGTAAAACCAGCAGCAACAGCTAATTTGTGAGCATGCTTACTCACAATCTCAGCTTCTCATAGAAAATCACACAGGGAGAACATATCTCGAACAGGAGGTTTAACTACAAATTGAATTTATTTACCAAAGCAGTTCATTTGAAAAGACACATTGAATATTGCATATCAAGGTGGAATAAAGATGATGAAAATGATAAAAAAGCAGAAGTTTCATGCAAAAAAGCAAGAATTTTTAATTTATTTCAGTGATCTAAATGCAAATTATAATGGAATTACTCCCACTGCTACAAAAATTCTTAAACTTGCATAGCAAATATATATACTACTTACAGGTCTTTGTTTTAAAACAAAGACAGACTTCTGTCAATTGAAACGGGCAGTTTTCAGAGAATAAGAAAAAAGCTATGTTTGCCTCATTATCATGTATGCATGTCTGAAAGCTATCAGTTTCTTTAACTGCAAAATAGAAGTCAATAGTTCAAACAAGGATAATGCTAAGCTTGATGCATGTTATCTCCATGTTCAAAAGTCCGTTCTAGAGAAAAAAGCACTCTGTCACAACTCTGACTCATGGATCGCTCCTCAGGTAAACTCATGTGACATTATGAACGATTCTAGGTTATAACTTTTGCTTTAATTTCTTGTAATAGAAAATACCCAGTTTTGTTAAAACCATC
This sequence comes from Balaeniceps rex, assembly GCA_013401315.1. NCBI lineage: Eukaryota > Metazoa > Chordata > Aves > Pelecaniformes > Balaenicipitidae > Balaeniceps > Balaeniceps rex. The sequence continues at coordinate 361,697 of VYZW01008999.1, read as the reverse complement.
TGAGAATCAGATGCTATTTATATTTCAAGTACAAGATATGATGTATTCCAGCATGCTTTTTAAGTTGGACATTGGCAGCAGAACTTTTTGGATGCAAAAATATACTTTGAATGTTTTAGTGAAATGTAAGGGTGTGTTATTTATAGCAAATAACCACTCAAATATTTTTTCTTGTGATTTTGCTTATGAAATATTTCTTTGGTTGTCAGAGAGACATGACTCTTCCCAGCAAATCATATGATGACAAAAATGTGATAGATAATTTATAGATAATTCTTCAGAGAGTTATTCATGGGAAGGAACAGAAGAAGCAAGAGAAATACAATAAACAATAAATGAAAAAGAAACAACTTTCATGCACAAACTGGAGCATCTTGCACTAAAAAAATAAAATTTCCTTTGCATTTCCAGACACTTCTAGGAATAAGCATTTACCTCTTGAGCAACCGAGCTAAAAGATCAAATAACCAGGGTCAATTTTTATTTTTTAGAACAAGTTTAACCTCTGCATTCCATTGCTTTATGTACAAGAAGTGACTAAATTCAGGAAAATAATTTGGATTTTAGGACTTCAGTGTGCTAATTAGGCACAGAAATGTTAGGACGTGGATACTAGGGTGAAGCTGCAATTAGCTGAGATTTAATGAGCTGTGTAATAATAAGTGACAGGGCTATGTAACTTTACAGCCATAATTTCCTGACTAGATGAACTCTTAAACACTGCAATCCTACGTCCTACCCCAAGGCACGCTGACCTTTCTAGCTGCCCAGAGGAGAAACAACTGCCTGCAAAGTTTTTAGGACCTACACAATATTTCAGCAACAGGAAATTCCTATAGTTTCAGGGCAATTTCTCACTCTGATCAGAGCAAGCATCATTTTCCATGCTAGTCTAAACATTTGTTTCTGCTCCTTATAATCTAGTTTATGTGGCTAGAACAGTTTGTCTGATGACAAGAGGATCCTCTGAAGTAGCCACAGTCGGATAGGATATCAAGGGCATCCAATATCCGCAGCCACATCAAATACAGTTTGGGTGATGGAGAGGATGCACAAAGAAAGCCTATAATAAAACACCTTATAAAAGAGGACCAGAAATGCAATTCCAGAAAGAAAGCAAACCCCAACATTAGAAAAACTCTATTTGTAACATTCACGAACATCAAGGAGAAAGTCTGCCAGATGAAGCGTGGGTCTGAGAATCAAGTGATCTGCAACCATTAACTGACTCTCTATGACTTTTGACAAGTCAAATTCTCACTGCCAATCTTAACATGCTATTAAAAGTTGTTTGAAACAGATAAAAATGTTATTTGAAGATGATGAAATCCTCAGATTCCCTATGGAGACACTAACATATTGCTAATGCTTTCAAAACCCAATAAAGGGAATATTTTCTTTTGAATCTTTATCTTTCTAGGATAGCTAAACCGTAACATGTGCCATACCTGTGTGATCACTTACTATTCTTTTCTCCTTCATTCCTTTGCTTCCTTTAGCACAGAGCACACATTTGCCATGACCAATAAGCACTCCACGGAGCAGGGCCTGAATTTTACCCCTGTTCTTTTCAGCCACCATCCCCGATTCTGTCCTTCCATTTTAACAGCATTTATAGTGAATGAGACTGAGAGATAATACAGTGAAGGAACACCTGGAAAGCTCAAAAATACCTAGATTCTGCCTATACTGAGATTTTGGCAGAATTTAAGTATCTGGGTCAATGAGAATGATAAAAATCCCATTCTCCTGCAACAAATGTTCTTGAAGGCACCCAAGACCTCACTAGACCCCAACACTGCCTGCCTGTACCCGCAGCAAGAGGCTGGGCTGAACAGTGAGCTCCCACTCACGCTCGGGTACGGTCCAGGATTTCTGCGTAGGTCATGGAGGTACCAAACACCTGGGATTTGGCAGAAAGCCCAGCAGCACGGTCACAGCCACGGAAAATGTACACAAACTGTATATATACCCAGTGCATGGCACTGCTTGGGACTCCAAAACTGAAAACATCTTTTGAAAGTGGGTGGCAAGGGAGGAGGTGATGAAGAAAACAGATTAAACACGGCATTCCCCACATACCGTGTCTGTTATCTCTACTTTTATTTATGTATTATGGAGGGTGTATAAAGCTAGCAATATGATACTAAATGTATGCTTATCAAAAGTCCCAAGGACATAATACTTGTTCTGATACGTAGTTCAGAAGCTCTGAGGCTGTGAAATGTGTGGTGACATGGAGATCCCCAGGAACATTACCAGGCTGTGATATCCCTCTGTCTTTCTCCTCCACCTGCCACTCTTTGCTTCCTCAGTGGCTTGACATGCAGGATGATTTTTTTTTTCCTGGGGCTGACAGCAAAATAGACTTTTTTTTTACTTTGCTGTTTTTTTCTTATGCTGTTCCCTGATCTGGTGCCCAGCCTGGCTGACAAGTAGTCACATTTGCACAGCAGAGAAGGCACAGCTAATGTGACAAGGGAGCGGGAGTAAGCTGATTTTGCTACAAGAAGAGTAATGTGTAACGAGGTTGTGTGAGAACCGTGGCCTTACCTAGCTGTGAAAGGAGTCAAATACAATTGCAACTCAGTTAACATCCTTAGGAATTAATTACCAACTACCTTTTGTGCTGAAAATCTGGCCTAGCCCGGGACAAATATTACCAATGCTTCATTTGTACTACCAACACCCACAGCTATACAAAACTGCCACATGCTCTCCACTATTTAATTAATTAGGCAAGGAGGAACATGACACAGCTGGTGAGTGAGCCAACTAGGGAAGGCGCCCTGCTGGACCTGTTGTTTGAGAACAGAGAAGGACTTGTGGGTGATGTGATGGTTGGAGGCCATCTTGGGCATAGTGATCACGAAATGATAGAGTTTTCGATTCTCGGAGAAGTAAGGAGTGGGCTCAGCAGAACTGCTACCTTGGACTTCCAGAGGGCAGACTTTGGCCTGTTTAGGGGCCTGGTTGACAGACCCCCTTGGGAGGCACTCCTGAAGGGCAAAGGAGTCCAGGTAATCAACTTCCTTCTGTTTTATGCTACCGATGGGACGGGAAGGAGGGAGGCTGCAGGCAGGGCTCCAGGTCACAGGTCTGTGCCAACTTTCTTCTTGGGGACATGCCTCTCATTATCTTTTTAGCTGAAAATGGGCAAAGGCAAATAGCAGGAGTGGAGAAGTTCAACGATTTAGTTGCAGTCTTGGGGGCCACACTGCACAACGGTGTGCCGTACTGCGAGGTATCTCTGGGGGAAGGGTAGAGCCATCATCTATCTGCCTTTGGAGAAATCCATCCCATTTTTTCTTGAGAAAGGACAGGCTTTGTAAAGAGGAATCCCCTTTCCAGCAGTGCTGTGCATTGTGCTCTGAGGGAGGGGAGGAGTGGGAAGAGGAAGCAACAAGAGGTCTGAGAGGTCTGGTTACTGCTACCTTTGACCCTGGCATGTCTATCTGCCTGCTCCTAATGCAACTTTGTGGGGAAGCTGCATTTTCACAAAATCAGAGTTAATGGACTGCTGATAGGCCTTGCTTTTCTTTAATTCCTCACTTATCTTTACAGGCCACTTGCGCACATCTCAGACTCTGCAAAATGGCTTTCAGAGATGGGTGGATAATATCCAACTATGACAAAAGCTTTCAACAGTCATCTAATGTCCCAACTGAATAACTCAATCCGGAACACGAAGACCATAGAATGAAGTGCCAATAATGATTATATCCAACCTTTCCCAAATAACTGCCACAACATGTACAATTACCCCTTGCCAACTAACACAAGAGTGAAAAGTGATGTACCACCAGTCTTTGGGAGAGAAGCAGAAGAGTCACACAATTCACACTGGCAGGCCACACAGTACCTGAATTTTGTACCATTCTCATATACCAGTGGCATAGCACAGTCATGGGTGCGTGGATAACAAGAGACTTTGCTATGTTACTGTTATATTATGAAACCTCTTTCTCAGCCAGTCACAGGGATTTGAAGAATACAGTGTACCATTCACCTTTCTTCAATTAAAATAACAGCAGCCAAACACTGTGAGAAGATTAAATGTATGTGAATAAATTCCTGAGGACTTTTTCTGATTTCAGTACGAACAAAGCAGCCAAAGTTGTGGGAGAGCCTTGAAAGATGGCCAATTTGCTCATGTGCCATATTTTAATCACTGCCTAAACCTGTTGGTATAATATTTCCTTGAAAGTGGCAGTATAGAACATCCTCTGGAAAAGCTTGATAAAAATCTGTAAACAATGCAATTAAATTCTTAAACAGCTGCAAGAGAGAAAGCTACCAAATTCTTTCTACTTTAAAGGCAGCTTGATACAATCATACATTCAAGTAACGGAGAAAAAACACAGCCTCACCTCCAAACCATAGTACAGAAAAATATCCCAAGGAAAAAAATCCCTGTCCTACATCCAAGCAGTGAAAATGTTTTCGTAAGATTTTGCACACTTTATCTTCAGTGAAATAATACAAATTAATTAAAAACCTGTCTGAAACATGCTGGAATCTAACGTGATTTAAGAGGATGAAGCAGCAAGGAGTTCACCAGGTTTTTGATCCCTCCAGAGGACTGAGTCTGATTTAGTCATCTGTTTTGCAAGACTTTCCAGCCAAAAGTCCCCCTAATGCAGCAGCTCCCTCATAACTGCAATTTATCAAATAGATAAACTGATGGAAATTATCCACCCCTGTTCCAGTGTGAGCGGTGCATGATGAAGAGTAAGTGACCATTTGGAAACAATTACCTTCCCTCTGTTCCCTCCAGTTTCTCCCAGTAATTCCAGTAGTCCTCTTAAAATAAGATTTATAGCCAAAAAAGGGTTTCCCAGAAACTTTTTAGCTCAGTAATGCTATTGCGTTCTTATATAGTAAAGAGTTACATACACTGATAATCCTTCACCAACAAGACCTCTTGCATCTAATTTTCAAAACCAGCTTGTTCCCGCTGGCCACAAAAGCAGCTTTCACATTAGTTGCACCTGGTTTTGCTGCCACTCAGTGAATACTCTGCTATGACCAGAGCAACATGGAGCTTGAATCCCAACTACCGTATTGAAAGCATTGAAGGCGTTTTTCGCCTACGTGCTCCAAGGCAATGCAAAAGTTGTTCAGCTATGTACTTCTGTTTCACTTTCCTTGAAGTTTGATCTTAGTCTGGATTTCCTGAGGATGTAATGCTTATTCTTGTGATAATTATCTTAAATGACTGGTTTATACACAATCTCAACTGCAGTTTAATTCCGCTTTCAAATAAAAGGACTTCCTTGTGTTTTTAAAATGAAAGAATTTATACATATAATGTAAATTTTAAAAGTCAAAGAAAAAATCTTTGGTGCAAGAGTTGTTTGAAGATATGTACCATGAGAAAACATTTGCTCCTGCAAAGTGTTGGGATGGGTTTTCTAGCTCTGGCTGCTCTTTGGAAGCAGCATGAAGCAGTGAGTACCCAGCCACTGGGGCTATCGGTGATTTCTAGCATCGCCTGGCCAGGTCGGGGGAAAGGGACAAGCATTGAGGTTCACAGGCCTTGGAAAAGGTGAAGGCAACAAACTTCAGAAGCTGCAGGAGGCTTGGTGGTGAATTTTGGGCAGGCAGATGGCTAGGAAACGGCTGACAGTTGTAGCAAACGAAAACTGCAGGAAGGGCCAAAATCACCAACTCCAGGGCATTCAGAAGAGTGAATAATGTTAATTACAAACAACACTGAGATGTGACTGAGGCTGGAAAACAGATATTTTCCTCTTTAATTCAATAATGTCAATGCTAGCTATTGAGTCTAGGAAGTACATAAAGAGGTAATTTTACATGGGATTAAGAAATAAAGTCTACTGCATGGTAAGTAAAGTCTGTGAAAGGGTGGCTTTATCTCAGTGAGAAGTGGGAAAACACAACCATTATACATTCCCTAGAGGCAGCTAAAGCATGAGATTTCACTGATTTTTAACTAAATGAGATGTTTAAAGGTCTATATTGTTATTCGGATCAAAGATGTTTTTAGTAAATAAGATTATGTTCCATTAAAGAGATTTATTTCTTCTTATTTAATTTTTACCCCAAATAACTATTAAATGCAGCCATATAATAAAGTTTTCACTGTAAGTTTGGAGAAATATGCGATGTCATTTGTGCTTAATGAAATGCTTGAAAGCAAAATTTGATTCATAGATGAGCAAAAGGAGAGAGAAGTGGCTGAATTATTTCTTGGTGAATAATTCGCTTGGAGAGAAAGAAACTCACACACAGCAGCTGGAAAGCATGACAACAGCTGAAAGTTAATTCAGACACATGGAAAATAAAGGACATTGCACAGGGCTTGAGCTAATTGTAGTCACTAAGTTAAAACCCCTTCTGGCTTTTGGACTAGCCTGGACCAGTTGCTTCTCTTTGTATTTGCATTCTGTACAGATAAGCTGAGCGATACCTGCCTCAGCAAGTATTCAGTCAGGATTTGTGCGCTCGGTTCAGTCCCTCACTTCCAGCTTGTGGCATGCAAAATATATTCTATGACAAGGATTATGCTCCATTTTGGAGGACAAAACACATATCACTCATCAGCACAGAAGTTGTGCAGCTAAGAAGCTTTGTAATTAAGAACCCTCACAATTGCATTCCATAATTTATTCATAGTATCAATTACAGAATTCCTGGTAGAGGAAGTCAAACTAATTATATTTTTTAAAATTTAAATTAGTTTCTTCTGTTCAATTAAGGGAAGCCAGAAACTCTTCAGGGTACCCACACTGCCAATGGCAATCTGAAATAGCTTTGCAGCGAGACAGTGAGCTGGAGCAGCTGCTGGAAGAACACTCTGAAAACAAGAGCTCCAGTAAAGCCATGTTATAGGCAGTTTAGTGTTGGAGAGTGATGGCTTAGCCTGCGGATTACATAAAACACTAGTGGTTTTTTATATGATTGTAATTCTGCAACTTTTAAAAACAGAAACAATGACCGATATATTCAAGGAATATGGTCTGCCTTTCAGGATGATGAATAACCTCTCTTGGCCCAGATGCATAAATTCAGATGATTGCTTGTGAGATGTACATTAGGGACACACTCATCCTAGACCCAAATCACCTTCTGGTGTGTGACTGGTCCTCCTCATCACCGAATGAGGAGCAGAGAACAACCACTTTCCTGGGGCAGGCCCCTTGGACACATGAACTGAGGGGGTGGATTTGGTCCTGCATTCCTTGAGCGCAGCTGAGTTGTATGTTTATGTCGCCCTAATGAGATGTGGGTCCTGCTGCATCCTCCACACCGGCACTGATGGTTCAGGGGGCTGAATTCAGCAGAGCTCCCCCTTGCAGCCTGGGCTGCATCGCTGCCTCCTGTCTACCCTCATTTCACTGGGCCAAGGGCATTGCTACAGCTTTTTTTTTGGGGGGGGGGAAAAGGCTTAGACTTTCACTTAAGCTACTCTATTTATATTAGATCCTCCAAAGAAAAACCTCATTGCTTGCAAGGAGAGCGGTGCTACAAGCAGCGTTTCTGGCAGAGAACGCTGTGGGCATTTTCTGATGTAATTTCAAGTACCAAATAAAAAAGCGCCGGGCATGTACTTCATCCGCAACTGCTTATGCCCTGATAAAAGAGCAGAGGGCCCCAGGACCCATCACGGCGGTTATTACAGGACATTCCTTCACATATCCCACACAGTGAGTTACAGCAAGCTGTATTATGAGTCCAGCTGTATTTTTAGGTGCATTAGTTGTCGCTTGACTACAACCGAGTCTGGTCAGAGTTCAGATGTTTGGTGGAGTTTTATTTATTCGCCCCTTTCCTCCTAAGAACTATAAACTAATTTTCCAGATATTTCACTCAAAAACCTCAGGGCTGCAACTTCCATCAACTGATTTGGCGGGGGGGGGGGGCATTTCTTTCAGGAAAATTTCCAGAAAGATTAATATACTACCAAGTAGTTTATTGTATTTCCTAATTACAAAGAGAGCAGGTTGCCAGATCAAGCAAAAACAACACCTTATCTTTGATCCATTCCTTGTGATACACCATTAACCTTTGGTAGAAACCTCCCAGTGTCTGGATCAATGATTTGTGGATGGCCAGAAGATGAGATATAGGCAGCGTATAAGCAGCGGGGAAGCTTATTTCTGCACAGAAACAAGGCCAGAGACTAGGTGGTTAAAAGCTCTTGTATGCATTAATGCAGCTAACAAGGCTTTATTGTCTTCATCATATTTTCAGTTAAAAACTATGCAACTACAGTCTCATTGCGGAAAATGTGGTTTCTCACATGGGTGAATTTGTTCAGTTCTGGGAGCAATGAAAAGTTTGCAAAATTGCTCCAGTCTTCAGGCTCCTGTTGTAAGGGAAATTTGATGGGAAAGTTGCTGTAAACAGAATAAAAAGTACCCCAAACAACACAGTCAGCACCTATTTCCAACATCAGGACGCAGAGATTCAATGGCATATTACGAAAATTAGAAATAAATAAATAAAGAAAAGCCTCTCCTGATTTTTGAAATCTCTCTTTAGCACTTCAGAGTCCTAAATCATTTGGTGTGTTTCATCATATTTGTGTCAGAAGAGGGAAAACAACAGCAAAGTAACCCAAACACCTCCCGTGATCCAGAGGATGACGTGTTTTCTAACAGAAGAGAAGGTGGAAGAAGATTTTCTTTTCAAACCAGTCACGCTTCAGATACCACGTCTGCAATCCCACTTTCTCCCAAGAGAAAATGCCGCAGGGAAGCAAAGGTGTCAAACATTGTCTGTCTTTGCTCCCCCTCTGTGAGAAAGGGAATGAGTAGCTACTTAAATTTACATTTTATGCATGCCAGGCAATGAATTGAACCTAATTGTATCAAACCCACTCCCAGCAGTATTTTAGTGTATTCCTGGTCAGTTGAACTCCACGCTCTCAAGGTCAGATATAAGGCTTTGCTTCTGGACTGTATAAAGGGATGCAAAAATGTATTTTATACAAAAGAGATGAACCACTTGAGCTTTAAATTTAAATTTTAGTCTTTTACATATATCTTTGTACCAAAACATACAGAGTTTGAGGTGCATTTGTGTCTTCAATCAGTCATTTATAAAATGCTATCGGTCATGTCAAATATCTGATGTCCTCCCAGACACAGCACGTACAACTACGACTCTTTTAAGAATTTGTTTTCCCCTTTTTAGATAAACCCATAGAGAGTACAAACACCTTCTGAGAGACTTAAATACACCAGTAATCAACAAATGATACCTGTAATATCACTGTCAAGCAAAGAAGCCTCTTAAAAGAGTATTTAAGTGGGGCCCAAAAATCGAGTTACGACATACTCTTATCAAATATTTTGGCTCATTATTGTGAGAATTCAGAAAGATCCTGGCTGTAGAAGGGATTACACCAGTTATGGGGAGTGTAATCAGATACATCATTTCAGCTTCTAATTTCATATCCAAATGCCAAAAAAAATGAGCAGCAATTTTCAAAGGTTTGACTTCAGGCACCAGGATCAGACCATAATCCTTATCATTTAAGCTTGTTCATAGCATTTGTGAACGAGTCCACTGCAGTCCTCAAATAACCCCTGTGGTAAGGGAAAGTGCCTTGACAAAAAATGAAGTGGAGGAGAGGTGAGACCACAACCATGCGATTAAGCTGTTCTGTTTCTGATGTGCATGGAAAGGAATTAGACAAAGCTCTAGTATAAAACGTGATTGGGCTTGAATACAAGAGTTATTGAGAAGCTCATTAATATTTCAAAATGTCCTTACTAAAGGTGACTTATAGCCTAAGCTTTAACCTAAATGAGTGCATAAGCCAAATGTTATGTGTATGAGTAGCCTCTTTGAAATCAGCAGAGTTGCTCCTATGCTTGGATCAACATACAGTGATATGCATGAGTAGATGGCAAGGATAAACTAAATTTTACACTAGTTGCACTAAGCTATTTCCTAGTACTCATATAAGAATAAGGCATTTTTTTACATTAACCTATGTTTTTTTACTTGTACACCAACTGGGTGGTGTAGCAAGGTCATTTGTTTGAATTATACTGAGAGCTTGCCTGGCAATAAAAGGAATTATAGAAGTTAACATATTCTGTAACATTCTTAGAGATGGAAAGAAGATGGTTTGTATTATCATATAGCCAACCTGATAATACCTGGAGAAACAATCACTGTAAACCAAGATGGATGTCTGTATTTAAAACACAAACCCTATAATAAAAATTTTCTTCGGCTTGAATTTGTTTTCTAGGTCATCTTCTGATGAAGTTTAAATTTTAATCTCATTCCAGGTATTAATATTAAATGATTGTTTACATTTCTTATACCAAACCCACAGTGAGAGAATGCTTTCATACTGTTGTTCAAAGTGCTCCCTCACACCTGGAAGGAACTGTATTACTTCTTAATTTAAGCCGTTTCAAATTCACAGACTAGCTATAGTATAGAGAGGAGTCAAAGGTTATCTATTCTCTGTGGAAGCTAATTTAGGACTATTTGTACAGTGTAGGACAGGTCCGGTGATATTTGTAACTACTTGCATTTACTCATAGTCATTAAACACTCCTTTTTGTCTTTCATTTTCTATAGAGGACTGAGGTCTGCACTCGACCACAGGGAAAACTCAGTCTGAACAGAAATATTCTGCTCTCCCATGAGTAATGGGGTTTCACTTTCTCTTTTTCCCCCTTAAGACTAGATTCTGTTTAGTTTCTGGGTACAATTCAATTTGAAATATTTAGATCTTTAGGACTTCATGGCATTTTTTAGCCTCCATTCAATAACCCTTGAATTCATGCCCAGTTCAAGATGTTCTCAGAGAAGCTTTCCAGTTTGGATTTTAGTTCAAAAGACTTGAGGCCTAACATTTTTCAAAGGCATCTCTGCTTTGTTTCCTCCCCTAAAAAGAGAGCTAAGAGAAGGCTTATACGTGCATATGAATAACAAGTCCCTGCAGGGCTGAAAGTGGACTATCCTTACCTGTGTTATCATTGGAGTTAAAAATACTCATTAGGAGACAGATCCCATTATGCCAGGCACAGTGCAAGTAGAAAGCAAAAATGCAGCTTTTTCAACTACTTTACAAGTTGAAAAATAGGTTTATAGGTAGTTTCAGCTATTATTTTATAAGTCCCTATGGTACCCGTGCATTATACTATAAGAAAATTTCAACTACATTGGGTGTTGGCTAATTATCACAAAGTTTCTCATTCAAAGTAACAGTAATGCAATTTATTTTTTTTAAGAGCAACCAATAAGTGCCAAATTATCATTTGCCCCAAGGTTCTACCATAAAAATGAAGTGATCCTTAGGTTTGAACTTGTCTCATAACATGGCCTGACATGTATTCCTGTGAAGTCTTTCACCTTGTTTAAATTTAGTCTTTGCGATTATCTGAAATTTAAGATGAGTGATAGTGCAAATTATTCCACTGTTTTAGTGGAGGTCTTATCAGATACATTAAATCTCTTCCAAAATTGTTCAGTTTTTCACCTTGGCTCCCACAGCAGGCTTTCCATTTCTAAACACCAAAGCTTATGGACATATGAGAAAGCACTGAGTTGGGTTTAGAATTGGTCTGGAACATCTTGTATTGCTTTATGACATTTCTGTCACGAGTTAGTTCACTTAAGATGGCAGCCAGCAACAGTAGACTCAGAAAAAACAGATTAATGATACCTTCATAGCCACTGAACTTCTGGCCTGAACAAATACCCCTTTTCTAACATACTGTGATAGTTCTTATTACTCACACTGGTGTAATATGTGAAAGAATCCCTTGAATACACTAAATCAGAGACAAAAATTCTTACTTACATTTAAGGGTTCACACATTACTTCATTTTTACTGAGACAAAGATTAATGGAACAGACAGTGTAAATCAGCTTTGTAGTCCAATAATTTTTTTATTGCAAGGTTATGAAAGCCACCTTCAAACATTTGTTTTCTTTGTACTTGACACCCTGTTATTCAAAACATCTATTTTTCATGTGTGTTGTGACATTAAGTTAAAGCAAGAGCAGCCCTGCAGAAAGGGACCTGGGGGTGCTGGTTGCCAGCAGGCTCCATATGAGTCAGCAGTGTGCCCTGGCAGCCAAGGGGGCAAACCGCACCCTGGGGTGCATCAAACACAGCATAACCAGCCGCTCAAAAGAGGTGATTATCCTGCTGTATTCCATGTTGGTGCGGCCTCACCTGGAGTACTGTGTGCAGTTCTGGGCCCCACAATTTAAGAAGGATGTGAAGGTCCTTGAGCGTGTCCAGAGGAGGGCAACAAAGCTTGTGAAAGGGCTGGAAGGCATCTTCTATGAGGGGCAGCTGAGGACGCTGGATTTGTCTGGTTTGGAGAGAAGGAGGCTGAGGGGCGACCTCATTGCTCTCCACAGCTTCCTGAGGAGGGGAAGTGGAGAGGGAGGTGCTGACTTCTTCTCCCTGGGATCCAGTGATAGGATGCGCGGGAATGGTTCAAAGCTGCAGCAGGGGTGGTTTAGACTGGACATTAGGAAGCATTTCTGTACCCAGAGGGTGGTCAAACACTGGAACAGGCTTCCTAGAGTGGTGGTCAATGCCCCAAGCCTGTCAGTGTTTAAGAGGCATTTGGACAATGTCCTTAACATGCTTTAACTTTTTGTCAGCCCTGAATTGGTCAGGCAGTGGAACTAGATGATCGTTGTAGGTCCCTTCCAACTGAAATAGTCCAGTCTATTCTATTCTATTCTATTCTGTTCTGTTCTGTTCTACTCTATTCGAACATCTCAGTTCCTTTATGGTATTCAGAACCCAATGGGACCAGGTCTTTCTAGTCATATCATTAAATACTCTTCTCTAAATCTCTACCACCTTTTAGGATTTTACCCTAAGATGGTTATCTACCCTGTTTTGGTAAAGAAGTTGTTGGGGTGGAGAATAAATACAGGCTTTGGCGTTCCTGGGGCATCTTAAATTCTGGTTTCAGATTAATTTTTTTTCTTTGTTTGGATTCAAAACTGTCCTGTGATGGAGCACAGCACTAGATTACAACATCTTATTTCAGATCAGGCCCTACATAAGCAGGCATTTGTGTGAGTTTTGCCACATTGCTTTACTTTCATTGGCCTTAAATTTACTGATCCAAATTCAGTTCAGGCAGTGGAATATTCTGAGTGACTATATGACAGTTTTCCAACAGTGCTAGTCTGAGCAAAGAAAGGCAAGATTTGTTGGGAAAGGTAAAATCCTTTATTGGGAAAGTTTGGAATCGGCTTCTTGTAAGTAAAGATACAAACAAACAAAACTGTGGGCCTTTGGAGAACGTCCCCTGTCACGCTTTCAGAGTTAGATATCCCAAAGTTTAGCCCCCAAACAGGAGCCAAACTTTGTCTTCAGCCATATAAATATCTCATCACTGGAGGTGAACAAGTGGCAGGCATCATCTCTGCAGAAATGACACGTTATCTAAATGNGCAGCAGCAGAGTATTTGTGCAGATGCAGCCATATCGGCAAAATGTGTGCCTTAGGCAAATGATCCCTCTGAAGCCAAACAAGACACGGCAATAAAAGCTGGCAGAAGCCTCTAGCCCGTATGCAATTTTGCTGGGCTATTTTCTTCGCCTCCTAACTGAGCAGCAGAGTTATATCAACATCTCATTGTCCCCAGGACAGCTGTCCCAGTGTTACAGACAGGCTGCTCCGGGGCTGGCTGTGCAGTGGGAGGATGCCCTACCCCGGCTGCTGAGATGGCGGGCACTGTGCTGCTGGGCCAGGAGGTACTTTTGGTAGCAAGCGGCTGGTTTTCTCAAGCCTTACTCTGAGCATAGCCTTCATGTTTTGACCAAGATCAAATGTGAAGTTTCCAAGGACTTGGAGGCAGGTGTCCAGCTGTTTGAAACTTTTCACTGCGCTGGATATGTTTCAGGCTCCAGCCTTATCAGACTAGCTAAGTGTTCCTCTCCAAAATGAGTACTGTACTGCCAGACCTCTTGGAAGACTTCTAATAGCCCTTCACCTTTTTTTTTTTTTTAAAGTATGAAGTTTGTCTTAGTTTATTGGGTTTTTTGCAAATGTTAATGAGGGACATATTTCCGTGTATCAAACATGTAGTAGCCCAGCTACAAGGGATGGGCAATACATATACATGCGATGTGCAAATACTTATCAAAAAGCAAAGTTACACGTTAGACATACAAATGATAAGATTATTAAAATAGAACTTGCTGTAACTTATTGGGAGTGTGTTACTTCGTGCTTAGAAAATGTTTGTGCCATAACCCTCTTGGCAGCTACGACCTGGTGTCCATCAGAGAGTGCAATGCTTCCTTGCAGTCCCTGCTCAGATGTGCCTTAAAACAGAGCTGCTACTTCTGAATGTGAAACTTATAAAGCATGTGGTCAAGTCCACATCAGCTCTCTAGACTGCCTTTCTTCTGATTTGCATGGGATAAGTCAAACCTTCAGGGCTCGCAGACCCTTAGTTAAAGAAATTAAAACAGCTCATGAAAGACAGGATTGTATAAACAGTCTGAAGGCGCTCTGTTTGAAATTAGGCCAAAGCAAATGCTGCGGCCAGCTCTTCCTTTCCCTTCGGTTGCCTCTCCCCCCTCGGCGCCACTGTGAGGGACACCTTCACCAGACGGCTCCTGACCTTCCCTGCGCCCCTTTCTGACCCCCAGCTGCTCAGCTGGTTTTAATTGCAGAAGGCCAACACCGGGTCCTTCAGCATGTACTTTAGTGGCATCTCTCCATTTCTTCTGCTGGATATATTTAAGGGCCTGCTCAGCCGGCTGCTGGACGTGCCCCTCTGCCTCTTGCCCCTTGAGCCCATCGCAGAGGTGACTCTGCAGCCATCGTCTTTCAGATGCACATGCAAGATCCGAAACTGATTCCTGGGGAAAGGATATTTTGCTTCTCAAAGATAATTTTTGTTTGCTTTTGGTAACTCTAACAAAAAACTGAATGCGTTAGAACACATTTTATATTTGACAACAAAACAGATAATCAGTTTGGTGACATCTGAATTTTTTTGACAGCTACTAGAGGTTTAAAGCTATTAGAAAATCATTTGCAAAACGGCTTTTATATTAGTAGGACAAATAAGTCTACTTAATTGCAAAGAAGAGAATAGAGAAACAAAGAAAAGATAAAGCTCATACCACCCACCTCCATAAGCAATTCCTTTGAAGTTGATCACAACCTGGGAGCTAGGGTTATAGGGTGAATATAGTACCTGATACTAGGTGCAGATTTCCCATCCTAAGATTGGAGGGAGCACTAGGGTGATTGATTCAATGAGATTTAAAATGAGATTACATGGTCTGTTGTGTGTTAGGGCTGGAGGATTTCTCTGTTAGATTGCCTAGCAATGTTTTAAATTCAGCTTTCATTTGGTGACTATAGATTTCTTGTCTTTTTATTTTCTATTTCTTTGCAGCATTCACCTAATCAATTCCTAATGAGCAAAAATTATACTCAATACCATAACCAAAGGAATTCAAGATTCTATGGGCAAAACTGTCAAATCATCTGGAGGATTCGAATAACAAAATCTCATTACTTGCAATGGAAATTGAGCAGTCCAACCACACAGAAATCTGATCCTTTAAAAGTATTTTTTCCTGAATGATTTTATGTCATTGTCCGGGAACACAGAGGCATGACATACCAGCTTTGTTTTTGAGCTCCTAGTTCGCCGTGTGCAATATTAGGTCTATTTAACCAGCGTCTATAATGGTTATGGCTGGCTGCAAAGAAAAAGGCCAGTGTCTGAGCAGAATAACAGGTGCAGAGCACCTGGAACAGTAGCACTAGGACCAGTGAACTGCCCTATTCATCCCTGTGAGCCCAAGGTGTAGTTTTACGATACAGCTGAGCCACTCCACATGCAAACTGCTCACAAACTGGCCTTGCTCTCCTCCTCCGCCATTTCCTTTGAGCCAGCTCTGGCATCTGCTTGAACATGGAGTAAGGCAGATCAGGGAAGTGGCACAGAAGAAAACTTGCCTTCCAACCTGTCTCAACCCCCTAAAAGAGGGAAGGAAGAAAGAAGAGACTCTTTTCCATTAACTGAAAGAATGAGGAGAAACGGCTTTGAAATCTGTAGCCTGCAAATGTAAGAATGTGGCAAGTTATTCTTCTCCTTAGGTAAGGCTCAGTATATGATTCAAAACCCCCTACTAATAAATACTAGTTACCTTGTTAAGACCCCTGAGCAAGCTCTGATGGTGCTAACATGCCTATGCTGCACTGGAACATGTCCCAGAAGCATGTTAGCCATGGTAGCGTTTTGCTGCTCCCAGCCCTGAGAGCCTGCCTCCAGCGAGCAGCCTTGGACGGAGGGGAAGAGGGATGCAGCTGCCAGCAGGACCATGCTGACATGGGACCTCGCTTGGGACTTTGCTTCCTTCTGGGCTGGCATGGAGGTCGCTATGCTGCAAGGGCATTTTGGGGGTGACACGCTGCACACTGCAGTTCCCTGAGAGGCTTACACCTGTGATCTCCTTCTTCCCAGCCGAGGGTGCCCACTGCTCTCTTGGGGAAATACTCATGCTCATTCCCATATTCACCCAGTCAGGAGATGCGTGAGCCAGGGGAAAGGACAGGGAAGGACTGGACTGGACTGGATTGGATAGCTCTTTTTGGCACCCTTAGATGGGCTGAAGCCCATGAGACATTTCTAATGTGCGCAGGTGTGCATTCATGGTGTAACTATGCCAGCAACACTTTCTAGACTGAACTGGCCTGTTTAATGGCAATCACCTTCCAGTGTGGTGTCCTACGTTGCTGTCATTTAGGAGACTGATTGCCCCTTTTTGCTTAAGACCCAATGTGCCAACAGAGTCCCTGGACCAGAGTCCTATGAGAGTAGGGTGTGCACATCTTCCATGTATCTCATTTCAGAGTCTTACACAGGCAGAAAATGGGAGGGGTCCACTATTTCCCCCCTAACTTACCCTTTGGGCTATCTGATCGGAAAGTTTTGCTGTTAAGCTCAGTTATAATCAGAATCAACAATCCACCAAATAATAGAGTGGGACTTAACTTGTCTCTATTATGAATTTCATATTTCATCTAGTGACTTCACCACAGCATCTTCAGGAAATCAAATGCTGAATGAGAAGCAGCTGGCACAAGCTGAACCTGGCAGGAATGCAGAGATTCTGGTCAAGAATGAAAAAAGAGAAATGCTTCAAAAAGTATGAGGTACATTGTTGTGGTTTAACCCCAGCTGGCAACTGAGCACCACAGAGCCGCTTGCTCACTACCACCCCCCATCCCGGTTGGATAGGGGAGAGAATCGGAAGAGTAAAAGTGAGAACACTTGTGGGTTGAGATAAAAACAGTTTAATAATTGAAATCATTATTATTACTACTAATAATAATAATAATCATAAATTGTAATGAAAAGGAAAATAACAAAAAGAGAGATAAATAAAACCCAAGAAAGACAGGTGTTGCAAATGAAAAACAATTGCTCACCACCAACCAACTGATGCCCAGCCTGCCCCCATGTGCACACCCCGGCCTGCTTTCCCCTAGTTTATATACTGAGCATATATGGTATTCTATATGGTATGGAATATCCCTTTGGCCAGTTTGGGTCAGCTGCCCTGGCTGTGCCCCCTCCCAGCTTCTTGTGTATCTCCAGCCTTCTCAGTCAGTAGAGCATGAGAAGCTGAAAAGTCCTTGACTTAGTGTAAGCACTACTTAGCAACAACTAAAACATCAGTGTGTTATCAACATTATTCTCATACTAAATCCAAAACACAGCACTATACCAGCTACTAGGAAGAAAATTAACTCTATCCCAGCCGAAGCCAGGACATACATAAATGTTATCTTCCCTTGCCTCTATCTCTGCTCATGTCAGAGCACAGATTCTAAGTCATGTTAATCCCATCATCAAGTTTAGAAAATCCTTAGAGCATCAGCAAAATATGCCTTTGACTTTCCTTGCAAGCAGAGATCTGATCTCAGACTGTTTTGTCGTTCTCAATGCTAGAAAAGTGGAGGCAGTGATGAAGAGTCTCATTCTGGCAGAAAAATGCAGCCTACCTGTGCTGGCAGCTGCAGACGTCCCTGCTGTTCAGCCATCTCTTTGTCTTCCAAACGCTGCTGGTCAAATTTCAAAATTTAATCTTCACATTCCACCATCACCTCAAAATCCATCTATCTCATTTCCCAGACTAATTATACAAGACCTAAAGAAAGCATTTTTCTTATCAAAAGGAGTTTAGTTCTCACAAGCAGAGACTGTGGAGTAAAGTTTTAGTAGTTAAAACGGAATTAATCTACCCTTAAAGCATTCCTTATCATTTCCTTTTGGACAAAGATTTTCCCCTTTCATATTATGTGCATATTTTCATTACCATAACTCCATTTTTGCCCAAGGCAGAAAGAGAAGAAATTTCCTGAAGCACAAACAAAAAAATAAGTTCAAGCATGATTTCCTTAAGGGAAAGGCAAAGAACAGTGAACTGGGGCTTATTTACTCTCAGAAATCTGAAGAAAGCCATTTAAGTTCAATACTATAAAAGTCCAGGTATCCTATAATATTTCCTATGAACAAAAAATATGAAAGCATCATATTTTGATCTGGAGGTAGACAGTGCTTTACAGCAACATGAGACCAGGTTTCTGTTTCAGGAAATGGGAGACCAATTTTTCACTAAGTCCGTGTAAAACGATGGGCTATGGTGGTAGATAAGCAGAATGACAACATACCTTAGCTTCTTTACAAAGAGTAGAGTGTGCGTTTTACTTCCTTTCAAAAAGAAGCAGCATTACTAGTTTGTACATCTTTTCTGGCCTATGCTGTACAAATTAACCAATTTCTGTGAAGACAGGCTGACCTATTTTCCAGAAATGCAAAGCATAATGAAAGGAACCTGTCCCAGGCGTTAGTGTTAGACGCTGTCTAACCCACGCTAACGTTTTTAAACAAAACCAGCCATTGTCATTTTTTTTGGTGCTTTTTCTGTTCGTTACTACTGAGGCAGCGGCTTTCCTAATGAAGAAATCAAACAGGAATCTGACACTTCAGAGTCAGAGTAGTGGCAGAGAACAAAACTATAATGAAAACAATATCCTTCGACCAGGGTTTCACATGTGTTAGTGGTTACTATCGCCGCCTTTCTCAGTACTGCCTATCTACATAATCATGGTCTGCAAAGCGAGTTCAAAGGGCTTTTCTACGTAGGAACCCACACTGCTTTGGTTACAGCACAGCACATCCTCGCGTGGACGTCCAGCAGTTTAAAGCTGAAGAGAAGACCTTGGCTTGCTTCTGTCCTACAGAAAAGCAAAACTTGGCTAGTGCACACAGAAAGATGGACCAACACTCTTCTGTTGGCTTAGCCGCTTAATTATTTTGTCAAATCAGTATTAAATACTCCAACTAATTCAGGAATTCTCTGGGCCCCAGATTGCTTGTCCTGCTGTTATTTTGTTTTGCAGGTGTTGCTATTGCATGGCTGCCACAGGCAGGATCATGGGCTGAGCAGGCTGTAGGTCTGGTATGATACAACTATTCTTACATTCACGTGGTGATACAACTCTGTGTTTAGAACAGGGATGAACACTTGGCTCTAATCCCATAAATTATACTTTGCCATTAACTTCAGGTGGTCCAGGATTTCACCTCAGACCTTTAAAATCAAACAGTGCTGGCTGGGCATAAGTTTCAATTAAAAAAATATATATATTCTAGACAAGAATGTTAAATAAAGGAGCAGATCAGCCCTATCCTTTAAAAATCACCACTGTCAAATCAATTGTGACCCAAACTATCCCGCATGAAAAGAAGTCCCTCAGATGTTTCACTGGAAAGTTAAGTGAAGCAGACATAATAACTACCATACTGTTTCTTCTAGAAGTCCCCTAAAATCCATTGAGCCGTTACTGAAAAGCCGATGGCTTGTGCTCCCTCAGCTGGTTAATTCATGAACATTTCCCAGAGCTATGCTATTACTGACGCAATGTAATATGTGCATGATATTTGTCTCTACAAAAAAATGATAACAGTATGGTGCAGAGAAGCAAAAAGACTGACTCTTAGGGCCCTGCATATTATCTTGAGTTGTCTGAGAGTAGCATTGAAAGATTACAAATGAAAGCAAACATTGACTCTTCCTTCTCATCTCCACACACTCAATTAGACTTTACCCTGACAAAACCCTATACTTTAAATAAACAACATGAACCTATAATTCTGTGCTCTTGTATAGCACTTTATATGAGATTGTAATTAATTCAGGAAAACAGTGTTTTCTACTATGGAAT
The DNA here is from genome assembly GCA_013401315.1 of Balaeniceps rex. Lineage (NCBI taxonomy): Eukaryota > Metazoa > Chordata > Aves > Pelecaniformes > Balaenicipitidae > Balaeniceps > Balaeniceps rex. Next base: position 341,462 of record VYZW01008999.1, on the reverse strand, counting down.
CCCCTAAAGCATTTTGTTACTGTTATTTTTAATGGATTTTTATTATTTAAGCATCGTCCTCTCAGTGAAAAGCACGCAGGACTGACCACATGCTCTCAAATACGCAGCCTGTGGAATCCATTCACTGTAATAACCCAGCGTAGGCTTAAATAGCAAGTAGCGAGCTTCTCATCCACCCAGCTGTGGTTCATTTGAGGTTTTACTTGGGTTACCAGGAAATTCAGTTTTGTCTCTGTACCAGTTTTTTTACCAAGGAAAATTATTTGTCATTATCTTTTATTCAATTATTTCCTGTACTTATTACTCTCTCTTCTTTGCCTTCCTTTTTAGGCAAATCTAATTGAAATGTGGTAGGCCTACTTTCTCTTATTAAGTTACTGTAAAAATAAAATACAGCTTCAGTATGTTTAGTGAAAATATGTAATGAAGTGTCAGCAAAGGAAATTTAATAATTCTTTTTAATTTACACCCTTTGGGTAGATTAAAGTGTTATATGCTTTCAGTGTAAGTGGAGGTTTCCTTAGATGCCAAGAAGAAAAAGAAGAAAAAATAGGGCTTCTAGGAAATAAATTTCTCCAGTGAACAATTCTTCCATTATTTGTGTTTCTTTATAAATAGCCAGATATATTACAGGCCTCTTTCATGGAGAGCTGTGTTGGATTGTTTGGTCCTTCTTTTAGTAGGGACCTGATATTTGCCTGTACTAGACAAGTTAGTTGAAATAAAGCCATAGGAACCCAGTTATTCCATTTACCCATGCAAAACTGGCACTTCTACAAGAGCAGCTTGCTCATATAACACCAACCTGGAAAAAGTAAGCATCTGTTATTTTTTTTCTGTATCTGAGATACAGGTAATATTCCACAGAAATAACACGACATTTTGCTAGTAAGCGATTTGGTACAGGACTTAGAAATCAAATTAAGAAAACTTTGCAGGTACAGTTGAATTTAGAGGAACATAGCCATCTGCCAGAGACCCCTATGGAGACTGATTCCTGGTTCTACTTAATTCCAAAGTTGCCTTTAAATTCATGAATAAAGAATTGAAAAGTCTTCAGAAAAGACTCAGATTCTTTTCAGAGTTTCCTGCAATGCCTTGAATCAAGGATAAGGCAAATTTGGTGCAGGAGAATAATACAATGTCAAAGTGAATTGAGTGCAAGTTGATAAAGGAGACAAAGTAGCAGCCCTGGCAAATGAAGAATATGTTTTTCCATGGGTCTGTCGAGGCAGTGGTGATACCAGACCACAGTCAGGTGTGTCTCAGCTTTTGTCTGAAGCTCCTCAAGGAGCTTCAGCAGGAGACATTAGCTGCCAGCCAGCCCTGCAATGTGAGCCAAGGCGATGCTCAGGGTGTAAAACATGGTGGTTCATGGGGTGAAGGCCACAAAAAAGCTAGCCTTCAGCTTTTCACCTAGATTTCAGTCAGCATTTTTAAGGTCAAACAGTTCAATAAAACACCTGTACACCTCTAGGCCACCCTTGCATATAGTCACATCATAGAGTTTCTCTAATCAGAGAAAGGAAGACCAGCAGAAGTCTCAAAGAATACACCTTCCCTGTGAGTGAATGATGGAAAATAAAAACCTTTCAAGTGGTAGAAAAAATTGTTTAGAGGAAATTCTTTCCAAAGATAAAGCCTAGCAACACGTTCTAGCAAGCTTCCAGAGGAACTCCAGGACTTGGTTACAGGGCAATTTACTGATTTCCAAATACAGTTGGGAGCTTTAGAAATCCAAGTTTCAGGATCCAAGCTTGTCTAACAGCAGGAGCTGTTGCCTGTTCTACCAAAATGGGAACCCGATGAAAATCTGATAATATTGTAAAAGCTCCAATGACAGTTTCACGGACTTATTGTAATAATGCATCCCATGAAGGAGCTAAAATGAAAAAAAACCTATTCTTATAATCTCTAATCTCAAAGTATAAATCCAGTATAAATCCAGTAAGTAATGAATCAGTAAAGCAAAACTTTATCTAAAATTTATATGTAATAAGTTTGGGGAACTTGGTTAACAATTTATCTCATATACTTTAAAAGTAATGGTAGCATACACTGATAGACTGCTTCTCTGAAGTAATTTTCTGAAGGAACTGGGGAGGAATGTGTATAAATAAGAAAGATGTATGTGACTACTCTCCCTGTGAGGTATACAGAGAATTTACATCCACCCTTTTGTCAGGTGATCTTTTGCTAATCCGGTAACAAAACTGAAATACATCAATAGAAACCTTAAGAAGCGGACTCTGATGCAGAGAATTACATTGCATTTCAAATGCTTCATATTCACCTAGGAGAAGGAATACAGGATTTACAACAGAAAATTTTTCCTACCCCTCTTTACCATAGGAAGACCTTAAATCTTCCCTTTCATCATTCTGCTTACTGGTGTCTGTCACCGAGTGTAAGGCAATGAAGATTTATTTCTCGAGCTTCCAAGTAATTATAAAGTAAGATATCTTCCAGGGACCAGGGGCAGTGTTATCCAAAGTAATTTCTCCAGTAACATAGAAATAATTTTTCTGGTAGCACAGAAATCACCGGAAGAGCTGGATAAATGTACTGGACTATAAATAAAAATACAAATCAGGCTTATATAGGAAATGTTCACCCAATTCAAGCAACACATTTTAAGATACATTTACTTGAAATACACAGCAGGGTTCCATATAGACTTTGCAGGACATGATTGTTTGAATTGGTAGTCTTATCATAAGAAAACTCATTTTGCTAGGTTTATGGCACTTTAAAAGATACAACTGTCTCTTTACTTGGTGTTAAGTATATAACTCCAGCCTAAGCAGTCATCTCATCCAGAATTCACATAGTTTCTGGGAAATGCAGCCAATAGTAAAGGACATCACAGGTCACAACATTTCTAAATTGACCTTTGGAGACAGCGATTTTTTTCATAACGAGATGATATTTAGAATTTCCTGGCTCATTTGAAGGAAATTTGCATGGTGTCTATGCAAGCATTAAAGTTGAACTAAGTTCTGTTTTCTTAATTCTGTAGCTAGCCAGTAGATATCACTCAGTCTCAGTGGAAATGGGATATGACAGTTTTCATCTGGTGAAACTATAAACAGTATTGTTGAAGGAAACAGATCTCTCCTTTCAAGAAGACAAAGACAGGGAAGCATAGCTGGCTTTGCCTTAAGCCCTGGCCGTAAAGACGGCTGTTTTTTCTCTGAAGTGCTATAGGTAGCTCCCTGGTTACAAGTAGGCAATAAACATGTTTAAGGTTGGAGAGAACAGTCCTGAGGTTATGAGTGAGAGAAGTTTGTTAGTCCTGGATGCAACCATCAGCAATGGCTGAGTATTTAAGTGAAGGAATGGAGGGCATAAAGCTAAAAATGGCCCACCATCCCTTAATTTCCTGTAGCTAGACATGCCTTTCTGGAAATTTTAAACTTGCCTTTGCTTTTCTCTTGGTTCTAGGGAAGGGGACTCTGTATTAGGGAGAAGGGAAGATGCCTGAAAAAAATGTGAAACCTATAAAGAGACAGCTGAAATCAGTTTTCTGCACTAGCATTTGATTAGCTGTTCTCCAGCTCTAAACCCCTGAAGCTAAAAGAACTAAAAAACCCAGCCATAAACAATGAACGCTTTGAATTAGCTTCTCTTCGTATGTCATGCAAGAGGAGAGGAGTGACGTGCCCACAGTGAATAGCCACACAGAAGGTCAGCCGGAATCTGCAACAAAATCCAAGGGTGGAAACTAATAGCTAAAAGCATCTTCGGGACTCTTAAGAAAAGATGCATTAAAATCAAGACGTCTGTTAATTAAGCAAGTAAAACATTTGTTAATGTAGGAGAACAGCCACAATGTAAACCTACCTGAACATATGGCAGTGCTGGGGGCTCCAAACTCTGTCCCCATGCAGCCCAATGCTTCTGACCCATTTCCTTCAGCATTTACCCTCCCCTAGGATCACGTCTCGCTGCTCAGGGATGCAAGGAGACAACAGATCTAGAAGGAAAAAACTGTTAGGAGAAACAGTCTCCCTACATTTCCAGTGCAGAAAAAGGTATGTCACAAAGTGCTTAGCTAATTCAAACTCTATACATATTTGTGTACACATCATTTTATGTATACAACTTTTGATTTTCCTACTGCAGTATAAGGCAGTAAAGCACACTTTGTTGTGGACTCTTGCCTTCTGAGTGACACCTACATTATCACCTCATTTTGAGTTAGCCTTTTATCATTGTCCTGCCAGCATTCATGGGGAACTCTGATTCTTACTTTATTCCTTTGCTTGAGAAGACCTGGCTGTCACAAACCAAAGGTCCAGAGTGGTATTAGGTCTCAGCCATGGAGGCACCTCTGCTGGCAGAAATGGAAATGTGTACACCCCTTGTCAAGGCAGAAAATTTCACATCCCTCAGATCTCTCAACATTAAAAAGATAATTAAGACAGATAAATGTACAGAAGGAGAAAGAGATTCATAAAACTAAGTGCAGGACAATTAGAAGGACACTTTTGTACATAGGAACTGCTGTTTAGTAACACACATCTCTGAAGATATCAGGTGCACACACTAGGAGGAGGACCTAGATGTACACTTGAATTTATTGTTTCAGCCAGACGAATGCAGCTGAAAAAGATTGAATAGCTTTCTAGCCTCTCTACTGGTTCAAAATGAAAGCTTTCCCATTTTGAATTTGTAGCCTGTACTAGTTCTGCTGTGTCAGTGACTGTTATATCAGTCAT
>VYZW01008999.1:317646-335745 GCA_013401315.1 Balaeniceps rex | reverse complement strand
GAGAAGAGCTTAAAGACATAAACCAGACAAATCTTAGGAAAAAGTAATTTTTTTTCCCTAGAGATAACCTGTTCCAAGTCTTGTTTGTGGGAACTAGGTATTATGAAGATGAATTATGAAGCAAGTGATTTTTTTTCCCCATTTTGAATCATTATTTAACTATCCACCATTATTTTTCCCTTAAGTTTTCTATTTCTGATTTTCTTTCAGTTAATAATTTATATTACAGGTATTACAGACAATTTGGTGCCTCAGAGAGATTTCTTAACACCAGCGATTAGCACTAAAAGCAGTAACTTCTTCATAGCCCCTTTTTACATAAATTTCTTTAAAATGTAAAGGAGAAAAATATGATCTGAAAGGATTTTAGAAGTTGCCCAGGAGGTGTTAGCAGTACCAGCTTCTGGGAGTCCAGAGGGCAAGTGTTTAAAAAAGAGAAATAATATAACTAAGGAAGCAGCATTTACCTGTACAAAATCCTTCCCACATCATCTTCATTTACTACACATCCTGTTGAATTAGCATAACTAAAGCTAATCCCAACCTAAGAATAAAAGAAAATCTAGGATACATGAAAAAGAAAAGCCTGATCCTAGCTCTTCATCACTACCCCTACTTGTAGGGTTTTTCTCACTTTTCCTTTTATCATAGAGGAAAATAACATCATGTTTCTTCTTGAAATTAAAACAAATAAATTATACTCAGGGTCACTAAATTTTATAGGGTCAAGATACACTTGCATCTTTTCTCATTTGGCATTCTACACAAGCCCAAGAAGGTAATCTTATTTCATTTTATCAACCCTTTTTTATAAAACAGAAAGAAAAATCCAAACTGCTTTGGATCACCTGTGAATTTCTGTCTGTTCCTTGGCCATTATGCTCACCACGCTCCAGGAATGAAGAGTCTTCCAGAGGCTGCAGACTTGCATAGCTCAGGATGGCATTTTTTTTTTTATAATTTCTCTAGTAAGAAAGAAAATGTATGTTAAAGTGAAGTTGCTCATTTAGGCAAAAAGGTGCTCAAAAATGGTTAGATGGTTATAAATAGACGTGTACTTTCAGAGATGCAAAAGCATATATGCAGATGCCATTTTCCTTGTGCACATGGTTCAGAAAGCTCTCTGTCTCCAAAGGTTTCTTTGTGTCTTAAGAGCCTATTGCTAAAGGGTAGTTGGCAAGTATAGACCATTAACTTTCAGGTATGAAGGAGGAAATATGTATTCAGTGTTTGCATTTACAAGATTATCAATGGAAAGCATGGAAAACCTGGATGTACAAGGAAACTTGTTTATTCACTGCTAACAGATCTTTTTGGTCAGCTCTGACTCTTTTTTAGTAAAGGCATTTTTTCTGTAAAAATACTACTACAGAACAATATAGTAGATGTTTCCTGCCGTCCCCAAAAGCTAGATGTTTCCCTATTTTCCCTTACATATGCCACTAATTTCAGCAGCACATGTTAGAAATAGCTATAATACCAGTGTTATAAAATTAATATGGCCATGGAAAATGTGCACAAGAGACACACCAGCTACTGTATTTTCCCAGTGTGTTCTGTATTATAAGTGCTGGACCCTTTCAATTATAAGACCTGTTTTCAGTTGCCCCGTTTCAGCCATGTCAAGTTGAAATTTTCCATGCCAGGGTTCTGACCCATGACAATTTAGGGGAGAACATTTTCAGCTCTACTTGTTCGATCATTTCCAAGAGTCATCTTAAAGCATCCTGGTGATTTTCCCTTTAAACAGGTCCTGTGTTTCTAAACTTTGAAGCAAGCAGTTTGGCAGGATGGTTACCCTGTCCACGATGTGCCAGAGGAGATGAAGCCGATGTAGAAAGGAGATGGGAGAAGATGGGATGGTGGATGGTGAAGGGAAAAAGAGAATACACAGATGGCTGGGATGAGGACGGTCAAAGAAGTCCTTCTCCCTGCTAAGGCTGGGTATGGAAGTGCCTTGGGATGGAGAATACTAAAACTGGAGGCGGAAATACAGGAGGGAGAGCTTGGGAAGGAGGTAGCAAGTGGGAAGGGGAAAAGACTGGGCAAAGAATGATGCTCCAGGGGAAGGTGGAGGTGGCAGAACAAAGCACGTGAGAGCAGCTGAGGAGCCCAGAGCACGCTGATACGAGACTGGGAGCACTAGGGGGAAACTATCAGATGGCAGGCCTGGAAGGATTGTTTGGGTAAGAAAAATTATACTGGAAGCTGGAAAAATGGGGAGGAAGATACAAAGCCAGGGAAGAGACAGGCCTGGCACAGAAACAGATGAGAGGAGAAAGACAGAGCAGATCAGACTTGGGGCTGGAAAGAAGTGTCAGAAGAACCTATGCCTCACTGGAAAAAAAAATAGCTGCCTTTTGAAAGAATGTTTTTGTCAAGTGAAGGGCTCAAAAACTAGAAAGTTTCAGATTAAGGCTGCCTGTGTAACCCTAGCTCAGTCTTCTTTGGGGTATTTTTATCACAACTCTCACTCAGATTAACAACTGTTTGCTCTCATGGCACCTCATCATTACGAGGAAATAAAGAAGAGGCTGAATAAGCCATAATCTATTTGCTAGAAGAACAACCAGACAAAATAAGATGTCTGAATTTCTTTCAGCTTTAGTTAGTCTCCTGTACAACGGTACCTGTTCCAAAATGCACCCAAAACCAGCTGTATCAGAAGATAAATGTTAGTTTTCAAAAGACCTCAATAAGTGATATGAAACATTGTGATTACCCACATGCAGCAAAGAAAACAGAAAGAGGAGATAATGTTGGTGAAAACATTTTTTCAAAGTGTAAAAGTAACAGAGAAACAGGCACTAGAGAGCTCATTGCAAAGAAAATGCTACAGTACATTCTAGGTAAGTGTAAGTCATCAATAACATCATCCTTTCCTCAAAATTATATACTAGGGAACAATCTGTATCAAACAACAAATAAGCAAGCAGCACACTGGAAGGCAGGCAGAAGCATATTGCAGGGACATCTATTTGAAGGCAAAATGTAAGTGTGATTTATGTTGGAGGTAGGCAAAAAAATAGGTATTGCAGAGCTAGAAAAGTTTAACAGGCTACAGAAAAGTACAGAGCAAATATTGAAAAGCATTATGAATATTTAAGATTTGCATCAATAGCCTATCTATTGGGACCATCAGGATTTGGGGCCACTATACAATCAGAAAAAAAGTCCGTTCAGGAAATCCCAATATAAAACAGAAAGACCAGAAGTTATAGGGAGTATGGAGCACTACGAACAGCAGAGATTCAGGAGAAGAAAGTGTAGGCTAACTTTTCTTCAATCGTTCCTAGTCAAATTCACTATATGTGCACTCACAGTGCAGCAAAAAAATGCGGATGCTACCGACATTGCTGTTTTCTCCCTTAAAAATGCAACAAAACCCTTCAACCGGGATTCCACCCAGATAATAATGCTCTTTAGTACTCAAAGGCAGCCTATTTTAATATAAAGAAAACACAGGAACTTCTGAAATAGTCTGCCTTATTTCCAGAAACTTTTAAAACCTTCTAAATCCTATTGACAATGGTGACTGAAGTATTTAGAAGTTCCCTTTCCCATGGCCCTCTCTCAAAGTCTCTTCTGATAGCAAGACTTGGGAGAATGAATGTGGTTTAAACTCTTTCTTAGAATCATAGAATCATAGAATCATTTAGGTTGGAAAAGACCTTTAAGATCATCAAGTCCAACCGAAAACCTGACACTGCCAAGTCCACCACTAAACCATGTCCCTGAGTGCCACATCTACAAGTCTTTTAAAAACCTCCAGGGATGGGGACTCAACCACTTCCCGGGGTAGCCTGTTCCAATGCTTGACAACCCTTTCCATGAAGAAGTTTTTCCAAATTTCCAATCAAAACCTCCTCTGGTGCAACTTCAGGCCATTTCCTCTCATCCTATCACTTGTTACTTGGCAGAAGAGACCAACACCCACCTCGCTACAGCCTCCTTTCAGGTAGTTGTAGAGGCCGATAAGGTCTCCCCTCAGCCTCCTTTTCTCCAGGCTAAACAACCCCAGTTCCCTCAGCTGCTCCTCATAAGACTTGTGCTCTAGACCCTTCACCAGCTTTGTTGCCCTTCTCTGGACACGCTCCAGTGCCTCAATGACTTTCTTATAGTGAGGGGCCCAAAACTGAATGCAGTATTCAAGGTGCAGCCTCACCAGTGCCGAGTACGGGGGACAATCACTCCCCTAGTCCTGCTGGCCACACTATATCTGACGCAAGCCAGGATGCTATTGGCCTTCTTGGCCACCTGGCCACACTGCCAGCTCGTATTCAGCCGGCTGTCAACCAACACCCCCAGGTCCTTTTCCGCCAAGCAGCTTTCCAGCTACTCTTCCCCAAGCCTGTAGCATTGCATAAGGTTGTTGTGACCCAAGTGCAGGACCTGACACTTAGCCTTGTGGAACCTCATACAATTGGCCTCCGCCCATCGATCCAGCCTGTCCAGATCCCTCTGTAGAGCTTTCCTACCCTCAGGAAGATCAACACCCCGGCCCAACTTGGTGTCATCTCCAAACTTACTGAGGGTGCACTCGATCCCCTTGCCCAGATCATTGATAAAGATATTAAACAGAACCGGCCCCAGTACTGAGCCCTGGGGAACACCACTTGTGACCGGCCTCCAACTGGATTTAACTCCATTCATCACAACTCTTTGGGCCTGGTCATCCAGCCAGTTTTTACCCAGCAAAGAGTACGTCCATCCAAGCCATGAGCAGCCAGTTTCTCCAGGAGAATGCTGTGGGAAACGGTGTCAAAGGTTTTACTATAGTCTAGGTAGGCAACATCCACAGCCTCCCCCTCATCCACTAAGTGGGTCACCTTGTCACAGAAGGAGATCAGGTTAGTCAAGCTGGACCTGACTTTCATAAACCCACACTGACTGGGCCTGACCACATGCCGTGTGATGGCACTCAAGATGACCTGCTCTATAATCTTCCCTGGCACCGAGGTCAGACTGACAGGCCTGAGTTCCCTGGATCCTCCTTTCAGCCCTTCTTGTAGATAGGCATCACATTTGCTAAGCTCCAGTCAACTGGGACCTCCCCGGTTAGCCAGGACTGCTGATAAATGATGGAAAGTGGCTGGGTGAGCATTTCCGCCAGCTCCCTCAGTACCCTTGGGTGGATCCCATCCAGCCCCACAGACTGTGTGTGTCTAAGTAGTGTAGCAGGTCCATTTCCCCATGGATTATGGGGGCTTCATTCTGCTCCCTGTCCCTGTCTTCCAGCTCAGGGGGCTGGGTACCCAGAGAACAACCGGTCTTACTATTAAAGACTTTGTCAAGCAGCTAGAAGAACCAGAAAAGATGCAGTGAAATGTCATCCTCTCTTTTAATAAAGCACATTCTTCAGCTTTTTTAATTTAATGGTAAAATACTTCATTTAATGGTCGCTATTGATAAAGTGTTACAGTCAGAAAATGATGTTCAGTGTCCACTGAATTCTTTTGATGCCCTCTGCAGGCCATGCCGGATAGCAAGCCTAAATACTCATAGGAAAAAACCCTGTAGGTTGTCTCCAAATACCTATTTTATTAAGAAATATAGCTGCTTCCATTTTAGCTTCCCTCATGAACTTACTGATACGCACTCCTTCCTGCTCCAACACGCACAAGCAAAATGCAAAACAGTTCTAGACGCCTTCTCGCTGACCTAATTAGGCAGAATAATGAAGGCTGACAGAGCAACGCAGCACAGAGATGTGTAATGCCAAATATGGGGGTAAAACTGGAGGCGCCTGTGGTACGCAAGACTCAGAGAAGTCTGCTCCATCCCTGTGGGGACATGCAGCTTTGCTGTTTTCTAACCTAAAGATACCAGTCTGTTGTCAAATGCTCTTGCCTACATGTGATAGTGACTCATACAGATGAACAAACTTCTGAAATTAGTCAATGGTAGGGCTAACATGGAGCCAGTCTCCTTCAAGAAGCTGAGGGCTTCTCATTGTGGTGGCTTCTCCCAACTAAATGCCCTCCAAGACTTCATAGTACTTGTCTGAGAGTCAGTCATTGCTGGGCTCTCTTCTCCAACTTGGTGCAGAGTATCAGGATCCTTGGGGACAAATGTGATAAAACTGCACTAGCTGGTTATTTTTCATTATTTTCCTCCTTAACCTTGGAGACTGCACACGTTATACATTTCTCATAAGGAATCTATTTTGCTAGCAGTTTGGAAAAGGCTGGCTTTCTGAGATGAAATATTCTACTTCAGTACTCAGGAGGAGGGAAAAACTGTAATCACACATCATTAAGTGAATCACCCCACTACCCTAGCAGAATGTAACAGGATACAGTGTGCTGCGAAAACCTGCATTAGAAAGTTAAAATGACTCTTTCTTTAAAAACCTGGATCAATCACCCATCATTTTTTGGAGAAAAGATAGATAAGACCTGGAAGGCATGAGGCGAATATGGTGGGATAATTCTCAGCTAAAGATTATTAAGGGGACGGATAAAAGAAGAAACAGAAGACAGAAATTTCTAAAGGATGTTTGTGAAATGAGTTGCAGGCAAGAGAATACCACTGAGAATAAATAATTAGCAGTGGGAAATTAGTACAAAGGAATGTAAGGTTCTCATAACCTTTTTGTTTCTGCTGTCATCTGTTTTTCAGGGGAAAAAAAAAAGCCCTCTGAGACAGGTCATCGAAGTTTGATGGACGCACACAAGCTGATCTGGGATCATTCTGAACCTCTTAAATCAACCTGCGGCAGTTTGGAGCCAACATGCAGCCGGTGAGAATATGATGGGTAGGAGAGAAAGGACACGAGGTGCAAGCGAGCCTCTCCAGAGGAACCGCTGCTACTATCTGGTCTCCATTACACAGATGTTAACTCCAAGATATTCCGTGCACTTGTTCAATAGCTAGTATCTAAGGTATAGTGCTTTTCTTCTGAAATGTCATCTTCCTATTGTGAACAGTGGAAGAACTGCCATGCTGAGGTTTGGGGGTGGGTTGTTTTGTTTCGTAGGGTTTATCTCTGCCAGCCTCTCGCATGATAACTCTGCCTTGGCAGAGAGTACTCAGAAGAGATTGCTGTTTCAAATCTTGCTCAGTTTATGGAAACTGGAATAACTTTTCATATTTATTCCTTGGAAGGGACCAACCAAACTTAATTTCCTTCCCAAAGAGTGAGAGGAAATTAAAACAAGTGTTTAAAAGGAGTGGAGCATATGCTCAAAATGTTTGTGAGAAAGTCAGTTTTAGTTAACGCACACACACTATTGTGATAAGGCTTTCAAGGCATCATCTATTTTACTCATACACTGAAAATTCAATATATTTACAATTCAAAGCACTTCTTTGTACACAACATTGTTCACCTCAAGACTTGTTCTGATTTATTCTGCTAGCTAAGGTGACAGCGCCGATTCAGACTTCTTCACACCACGAAAAAAGGCTGGGTGAGGAAAAGCCCTGGTTTCAGCAAACAGTAATGGGCAGTTGTTCAGCTGTACAGGATGCCAATGGGCAGACACAGGCCATGCAGTTTAGTGAGTCTGTCATTACGAGTCATAAACTGATGGACAGAGATTGCATCGCGCATCCTATTCCCCGAGCAAATATTACCATTTGGGCATCCACACTTAAAGAAGCTGATCCTTTCTTTACAGACTGTAAAGAAATGAGAATAGGGGAAAATCCACACCATCAGCATCTTAATTTAGGGTAAGTGCCATGAAGGCTTTGGTTCCTGCTCCAGTCTGTGGGATGCCCAGCCCTGCATGGAGCGCGAGGGTTGCACAGTGAGCCCTTGGGATCCAGCCGAAACCTCCCTCAGGGAAAGCGTGATCAAGGAAAGGTCCCATCCCTCAAGGACATCACTGGACCACTGCAGTTATCCTCCTTACCTGGCCCAGTTCCAACTGAGCACATGTGAGTCGAGGTCCAGAAGGGGAATAGAAGTGATTCTCCCTTAAAACAGAATGTGTAAGATGGGGGGGGGTGGGATGTGAAAGGGGAAGGTAATTTAGTTTACTAATGATCTTATTTCATCTGGAATGAGGCCTTTCACTTGGACAGATCCTAGTTTTATAGGATCCTGGGTTTTGCTAGATATTTAGTAGTAATTTGGAAAACATAAGCACTTTTTAACTTGTTATGAGAGAGGATAAAAACGAAAACTTCTTTGGTTAATGCAAATTGTAACTCTCATGATTTTGTTTTCCAAATTTTCAGAAAGTTTTCAGAGCAGAGGTCTCATGTTTCCAAGAATTCCTTTAAAAATGAATTGCTTAACAGTGTTTTCAGTAGTATTTCAGGCACCAGCACAGTTAATGAAGTCTGCTGTTGCCATATGAGCAGTACATTAGGCTATATCATTGCAGTCTCATTTAATCTCTTGCTTTGAATCTTAATTCTTGCAGCTTCAGAAACTGGCAGTGACAGGGGCCTCCAGATCCCTAGTGAAGGGTAGGCAAGGAGTCTATAAAGTTGTTTTCACTGTGTTGCCATTTTCAAAAGAAGGGGTAAGCAAGAGCAGCTGCCCTGGATCTCCTCTTGATGGCTTGCAATCCTTGATCTCTTTGAACACAGACCGCTGCTGACTTCTAAGGTCCCATGCCAGCTCAGCAAAGCCAGCAGAGCTGTTGCTTTAGACACTGTCATTTAATCATCCAAGGTAAGAAAATGTATCACAGATTTGAGACAAGAAAGGAATTTGCTGCTGTGCTTACTTTGCTTTGCTTAATGGTTTATCATGTCATTCCATTTTATCCCCATCTTAACATGGTATGAAGAATCCTCTAGGCACCCTTTAACTAGTATCTCCTGCAGAACAAATTGCTTTCACTTCTTTAAGTTGTTCTCACTTTCACAGTAATACAGCAGAGGAAAAGAAAGTTTCTGATGACTTACAGCAGGAAGCAAATAATGTGCCCTCCTGGCATCACTGAAGGAGAAGCGGAAAGCTTTCATAAACACATTTCTAACAGGCAAGATCAGAAACAGTACATTGCAACTTCAGAAAGGACCCAGCTACAGAGTTTGCATTTATGTTCTGAACCTCTTGTGTTTTGGGATTGTTCAGCTCTCAGATACAGATCTAAGGCTGCTTTTCCATGATATTACAAGCTAATTCTGAATTTTAAAAACAGCACTTCTAAAAGATTTTATGTGTTGATGTCACAATTGTTTCCCAAACAATGGGAAACGGGAAGAAAAAAAAGCAGCAAAGACTAGGAAGGCTTCAAGCTATTCAGGTCAGAGGTCTTTTCTTCTGTGTATGCAATGCCCTACAAACCTCTGCTCAGGACCTTGAGACTGTGGGGAGAACACTGAAGGGACATTTTGGCTAGAAAAAAATCTCCCAGGAAAAGCGCCATGGACTTGGTAACACCAAAACATTTTTCAAAGGTATGTTGGTTTCAAATAAATATTCACCCAGTACAGCAAATAAGCTCCACCATTTTGACATTATCAAAGGAAAAAAAAAGTCTAAACACAGTTTCATCTAAACCTGGAACAGTTTTTCTGACTGTTCAAGAACTTCCAGCAAATGAAAGAAAACACATATTTTGTGGAGCTTGGCTTCAGACGTTATTCCAATAATGAATAGATAATAAACCTTCCTTGAGGTCTTCTGACATTAGATTTTGCAGAGGAAAAGAAGGAAGGACTTTTCCTAAGTTCATTTATATTTTTACACAGATTTAAACAGTACAATACTGCAATAGGATACCAGACCCTGTAGAAGGTCCAACATTTTCACAGCTCAGGGTTCAGGAAAAGGTAGTCCACAGATCGATGTAGTTCCACAACAACGTGTGCGCAAAGCTGGGAATAAAAAATAAAACCTGCTGTTCATTTGAAGACAGGATCTGTGGCGAGGTGCAGCTGTTTGAGCTAAAACACTGCGAAATAAACCAGCTAACCAACATCACACGTTTGCACCCACATCCTAACATGTCCATTCAAGGCTTTAATTGCATTTGTAACAGAGACCAGAAAATATGCTACAGGAGGGCTGGGACAAAGACCAGCTTCTGTGACTAAGAGAAAACAGATATATGTGTGCTAATTCAAAGGGCCAAGAAAACTGTGTGAGGTTGGAGAGGATGGGAAGGAAGGTGGCAACAGCCTGAAAATCATATTAATACGGCTCTGTGAATAACTGATAGTCTTCTGGAGATTGCCTGAGTCCTGGGGAAAAAGAGAAGGAAAAGGTATTTGTTATTGCTGAAATGAAAATCTGAAAGAACTATTTGGTGAGCAAGGTCACTTGGTGGTTTTGGACACAGGATAATCCATTCAGCCTCAACCTTTTTGGATCTGAATCAAGAGAAACAATCTAAAGAAGAAGTTGGAGACACACAGTTGCTGGTGCTGTTTAAATGACTCATTAGTTAAAACTCCAAGCCAGCAGAAGAAAGTGCCAGATTTTATTGATTTTCCCACTTTCAGAGACTGAAACCAGTATCACTTGTTCCCCAAGAGAGATCTGTTCTGATTTTCCTGCCCATACAAAAGGGCTACAACAGGCAGCACTGAATGCTCCATGCTCTAAAATAGTTTACAAGCAAGTACTTAAGTGAGAAAAAAAAGTCAAGGTTTCCTCTCTTAACTCCATGGAGCAAAGAGACATCCCAAGGAAAACAAAGAACTAGAAGAACTTCCTCACTCATCTACAACTCTAGTTTACTGAAAATCTTCACAATTTTACAAAATATTGTAGATGGAGCCTCTTTCATACAAAGGCTGAACTGCATTACAAGCAAAGCTGTTTCTCTCATGTTGCTCTGTATAGATTATGCTATAGGCCTAGACAGGTTAGGCAGAGGCCTTGGTTAATCAGTGGATTAATTTGGGTTCAGCACTTATGTTGGAACAGCCCTTTTTTGTGTTTCATAAACTATTGCAGTATTCATTTGGACTGTAAAGGCTGTAGCAGAAGTAAGTTGGTGGTTACACCTACAGATATTTCTCAACCATAAGAAGAGGATGAGCTGAAACTGTTCCCTTGATCTGCCTTTCCATTTTTAGCCTTAAAGAAAAACATTGCAGGAAAAAGCAGTTGAATTGCAACATCGCTAAAATCTGAGAAAATGCTGCAGTTTGCTCCTGCGTCTGGATTAGTAGAAGTGATTCACACCCCAGAGGCAGACGTACAGAGCTCTCCCTCCCTCAGCTCATTGCAGCCGGGTGTGCAGGACAGGAGCAGAGGTCCGGGAAAGCTGCGCTTCCCGTCGGCTTGAGCACACACTGAGAGCAGCATGCTGCATTGCTCGGCTACGCATCAGGATCCAGCTATTGCTTTCCGCTTTGATTTGTCTCTCAGAAAGACCAAAGTGGCAACGTGGCTTTCTTACGCCGGCAATGCTAAAATTCATTTATCATGCTGATTTCAGTTAGGGCGTTAGTCACTCTGCCAGGACAGTTGCCAACCCTCAGTCATTCTTCCTGTATGAGTTTCCCAAAGGTTTACTTTTAGACCATGTGTATGTGGGTCCAGTGCTTATTTTTGTTCTTCTAAGCATTTTTAAAATTTTTCCCCAGTTCAGCACGGTGATACCTGATGAAAAGCAGGTGAGCAGGAGGCTGTTTTTAAAAGCCCCTTGCCCAGCCGTGCAGCAAGATTGTGCTACTTGCAGTCTTCTGCAAGTAAAGGAGATGGCTCAGAAAATAACACTAAACTGTGCTTTTACAGCAGTATGAGAAGCACATTAGTTCCACCCATACAAAACCAGCTGACCTTCAGGAACAGACTGCCTTTCACTGGGAGTTTTTCAATGGATTTAAAGAAGGAAACAGTTAGCAGGAAGGCTCAGTCTTGAAAATGTGACTAGACAACCAGGGTGGCCCAGGGCCACTTCCAATATAAAATACCAGTGAGTCACTTCTTGAATATTCTTGATTTAATCTTGTGTGTGGCAATACAGTCACCTTGCTTTGTCCCGGGCACAGCACTCTGAAAAGCCTGGGATGGTTTTGTTTCATGGCCTTTGCATTTGGAGGCTGGGATGGCTGGGAGGGTCACAGGTGGGACTTTCGCATCCATACCTGTGGAAGGACTTGCTGAAAACACAGGAGCACACTGAGGAGTGAATGAAGGCACCAAACCAGAAATTAGGTGCAGTACCTTGTTGGATCACCACGAGTTATACAGCTTCTTCCTTTTAATCCATTTGACACTGCTGCAGCCTTTTGACTTAGGAAGAAAGGATACAGAAAGGTGTTTCTGCTGAAGATGTTAACTTTTCATAAAGTTAAGTCCCTGATGCAAAGTTAGGGAAACAAGTGGAATTCACATCAAAATGTGAGCCCTTGGTTCAGCAGTCCACCTAAAGACAAGCTTTCTGACATGGGTAAAATGTGTGTCTGATATATCAGCTAGATATTTTGACAGCATGGTGTTTGTGTGTTGTGTTTTAACCATCTGGTAAGCATCTCCTCCAGAGAAGGGAGAGCAAGCAACAAGCACAGCAGAGATTTATGCAGTTTACTTTATGGCTTTACAGCCGACCGTGAGGTTGCAGCACTGCACCCCTGGAGCAGAGTTTGGCAGCAAACACCACCACGTCAGAGGAGACCGGACACAACCCTTGCACTCACAGGGACTGCACTTCTTCCTTTCTCGGTGGCTGACACAGATTTCTGAGAAGCACAAATATGAGGAAAATTACCCTGAGCAGACTGTCTGTGGGAGGTGCCATCAAGGCTCTTGGAAGTGCTACCACAGCACACCACGATGTGCCAGTCTGGTTCAATCACTGTTTCCACAATATAGCAGGAGCAAGTCACAGGAAATTGTGTAAAATGAGTAACAGCGTGGAGAGAACACCAAAACCAACTGTAACATGGGATAGGGGAAACCAACAAAAATAAAAGCTGGCAGGCTGTATCCAGCAGGGTGGAAGATCTGCTTTCAGAAAACAGGCAGGAAAGGTGTGAGGGAACATAACTTCCTTTCATAATTGTTGGTTCTCCTACCTTGGCACAAAAAGAAAGCATGCAGATTTCATACTCTGACTGACTCCAGGTCACTGGAACAAAACATTTCCTTTAATTTTAAATACAACTGCTAAACAAAATTCTGCTACTCTTACAAGAGGTGTTGGTAGGTAAGCTTTCCCCTTGTCAGCTCCGAGATGCTCACAGAGGAATGCATCAGTCAGCATGGCTGGGGACAATGAAGTCTCAACCTCTTTTTTGGCAATGCATATTTCTGTCCTCCCCTCATTTAAGGGGTTTTAACCTCAATTAAGCTTTTGCATGAGGCAGCAGAGTTAGTCCCCAAACTAATGTCATTCCCCTCTCGCCATTCCTTTTCCATACAGGTAAGACATTGTTGCAGCCTAGAGTTGTTTATCGGGTCAAACAGGTTCAGGTGTAAAGGGAGGTGCACCTAAAATCCTTCACTGTGGTTTGTCATCACTTCCAGTTAAGCCAATTTTTGGCTTTGGCAGTGTCGCTTTAAGTCATCAGAAATTTCACCGTGCTTCAGCAAAAGCAGCCAAGTTTTTTGATAAGGTGCACCAGGATGACTAAACTGTCGATATTCAGGTTTCCATATTGCCATTAAGTGACATGTAAATACTCTGAAGCTTTGGTAGGCAGCAAGCTACAGTTTAGGAAAATGATAAAATTCCTCTAGCACAGGTCTTTTGGATGAGTGAAAAACAAAATACTATTGAGCGTAGGTAAAAGGGCCATCATAGTCTGTCCAAAGTGACTGCACAAGCCCTTGTATTCCCAAAACTTTACACTTAAAGACAGTTATTTTCACTGTTGTTTTTATGTGACTGTATAGAGGGGATGGAAAGACAACCCTGAGTGACATGTCTCACGAGCACTTCCGCGAAGGTGAAGAGGGTAAGAATTTGGCATCCAAAACTGTTCTAACTTTACAGCATATCTCAAGATAAGGGCAAGCCAAGACACTTCTTATTTATGTCAAAGTTGTTTCTCAGGAAATAACGAAAAGCAGAGGTCTTGCACGAAGCTCGTTTAAGGAACTTCAGATTTTCTATATCTTTCACCTACAAATAATAATCTCACAGAGAAGTCCTTGGTTTTCCATGTGAATGACAGACTATTAACTTTTAAAATGAAACTTCTGTTCAGAGTGGATGTGGCACAGTGAAAAATGGGTAGGCATTCTGCACTGCCATCCGTTCACAGCTCTGACATAAATGCCATTTTGTTCACTTCCATCCACAGTCCTAAATAATACAAAGAATCCAGCTTACAGAAACTAGATTTCTATATAGTTAGATTCACAGCCATGGAGTTTAATACTGCACTCGAAACCAGTTTATTTCCTTTGGGAAAAAGCAGAGTATGAAATTTCATCATACATGTTTGTCCCTGCAAAAGTACTACTGTAATTAAGGAAGGATCTTGTGGTTAAGATACGTGACTAAAAGGCAGCAGCGATAGGGGCTGTTTACAGCTGCACTACAGATTACCTAAGCTCTGGTTTGAGTCTGCAGAATGAGGATAATTTAGTCATAACATAAAGTAGGAAAGATAATGTATTAAAAGCCATCTGCGGAAATAATTCATAACTGCGCATTATACCATATGCAAACACAGTCAGAGCAAGAAGCCATATTTTATTTTACTGAAAATGCTTTTTACACATTTTAATGAATACTAGAAGCATCAAGAAGTTCAAGGTGCTGCACTGACACTTGATTTGAAAACTATCCTCTACTATTGAGAGTATTTGATTTAGAAGGTGTTTTGTTATGGTGTAAGCTAGAGAAGTTTATAGTAGCACTGATAGCAATTAATACACTCAGATTGTGGAAACCTCATGCTTCAATGTATGCTCAATAATCAGAAGGCCAATATCATCTCTGAACATGTTTCAACTGCCCTTACATTAATTCACTGGGTTTTAGGAGAACAAAGTTCAAATTCAAGATTTGGTTGTAAATCCAAGCATACCTGGTGGACAGAAAGTGAGTATAGATTAACATCAATTCAAGGGAAAAAAAAGCTAATTCTCTCCTGCATAATGTATTTGGCTTGTAGGCCTCTCCTTTCAACAGCTTTAACCAGAGGAATTCCGTATTACTCACATGCATATCAACTGGAGTGAACCAAGATTTGCAAATTGGAATTTCATTAGCCATAACAAAGTTAAGAAAGTAATCTTTCAGTGTAATACTTCAGCATCATTTATTCTTCCATTTTATATGACAGCAGCTCTTGATCCCTTCAGGAAAGACTGAAATACTTTACTCTTAGTGGTCACTATCAACACACATGGCCAATTGACCTTCTTGACTGAGGACATCACAGTAGCCAAAAAATCATTCATAAACACAACTGCACAGCTTTGTGTCCTCAGAATAGACCTTAAAGCCTTAAGCAATGAAATTATTGCATATTTCTGCAGCAAAATCTCCTGACTAGTTTTGAATTAAGGTCACAATAACCAAATAGTTCATCCCTTGAGGACAACTGATGATATTTGTTCTTACCTGTTAATCTGTTTGAAAAAATTCTGCATTTAAAAGCTCAGAAAAGTACATAGACTGCTGCTTGCAGGGGCTGGAGCTACAGCTGTGGTATTTGTTATCAGCTTGCAAAACATATCCAATATGATAGTGAGAGTTCGAGAGAAAATAGCCAAGCAATGACTAAATCAAGTGCTTACAAGATGCCAATACAGTTGCTTATGCCTAGAGCATAGAACAGACTTTGACTCCTGTGCAAACCTCTTGCTCTCTACCCCGAGCTTGTACCCACCTTCCTTTACTTAAGAAGTCATTCTGGACAATGGAGACTCTTTAACGGGAAAGGGCTTATCAACCAGTTGTTTATTTTAAAACTGTCCACTTTCTACAAAGTGCCAGGATTCTTTTCTGAAAAGTATCCCGAGACAGTGACATTAATGGAGAGACTCCATGCCAGCACCAGCTCAACCAGTGTGTTGGCTTCTAGGCTTGCTCCAACATATCTTTATGGTAAACTCATTTGCAGGCTATTTTTTATCAGGAAAGAAAGAGACAATACTCTCCCCTTAAGCTTGTAATAGATTTGCATTCTGGGATTTATTTGCAAAGCTAATTCCAACAAAATTTTGGTTGGAAAGATTTATTTAGCTTACATTTTACTTTGAATGCTAAAAATGCTAGAAACATCTTCTTTTAAGGAAAACTTAAGATTCATTAATTCGTTCTTTCACTTACAATGGTAGGAAAAAAGCATCAGGGAGCCAGGACTCCAATGACACTGTGGCCAGAATTAAAGTGGAGAAAAGGAAGTACATTCTCTCAAAACACATACCCAGGCCTGAGAACTGTTTGACCCAGGGAGCTTCACAAGACCTGGAGAGTACCTGAGAAAGTCCTTAGCAATGTCTGAATTGCTACGGCATTGAACTGGCCAAGATTGTTCTGCTTCCTCAAGTCCAAAGATCTCAGCCACTGCAGAATCCCATTTCACCGTACGTGGCACAAATCTCTTCATAAACAGATTTAAATAGATTAGGATTATTCTCAAGCATGGAAAGGGCTCAAATAGAGGAAATAAGACTGCACAGAATATATCTTACCTCTGTGATACTAAGACCATCGCAGGGCAATTGCCTGAAACAAAATGCAGGATTAGTAAAGAGTACAGATTGGCCTAGTAAAACAAATCCCTCATTCTAATCCTTGTAAACCAAGTGGACAAAAAGCAGTAAACCAGATCTTATCTCTCTGGGCTAAAAAAGATGGAGTTTAATAAGATGGAAGGTTTAGAAGAACATCCAATTTTTTGGAAACTCTTGGTAGGACTCAGTTCTCGATTGGATTCAGTTCCAGCAGAGCAGAATCAGCTTCTCTCTCTAAAATAGTTACCTATTACCTGGGCAGCTGGGTGGCTTTTTAAGATCCATTGATGATATTGACAAAATCTTGATTGACTATAATGGGACCTAAGTCACTAAAGCATCTGGGTGCCTAAATGTAGGTGTCCTGATATTGTGGATCCCACCCACTACGGGGTGACTTGAATGGTTCACAGCAAGTCATCTCAGTCAGAATCTCTCAAACAAGAGCACCCAAGGACCTAGAAGGTGTGTCGAACTCCAGTGAAGCCTGAAAGACATTCAGAAGTCTAATCAAGGAGCAAAAATAAATGTCACTACTCTTCATATCTGTTTAGCCACAAACTATAGTTTTGACTTTCCAACATGTTTTGAGATATACGATTGCAATTAGAGAGAAAAAACGAAAGAAAATCTGAAAAGTACAACTAGATATAAAAAATATTGTATCTTGTTTCAAGGTCATAAAGACATTCTGAGGCATATTGAGTTTAGAACAAAAAACCAAATTCCTATAGCTTAGGACAGCTAACTATAGTTTTGAGAAAAAATCGAAGTCTAAATAGTTTATGAATTGCAGTGAAAAACTGCTGTTCATGTTACTAAACACTAAAAGAAATACTACTAAAAAAAGATGCTGATTCTGGATTTTGGTAAAGCTATTTCTTATTATACCATTTCTTCTCTGATTGTTTGATTATCAGTTTTTCTCTGATAATACTGGCTTGATTCCTGGGTCAAGTAACTTCACTGACTCCCACTTCTTGACTCCATCTATGGCATAGGTACAAGTTCTTTTGGCTTCTTCACTTTTCTTAGCTGTAGCTTAGAGTTCACACAGGTTTTATTCAATAGAGTTCTGTCAAATTATTTTTCAAGAGCATATCTACAACAAGAGGTTTCTGGTATTACAGAATTCCCCAGTCTCTCAAGTTGTAGACATTCACCCATCTCACACCACTTTTGGGACAGTTAGGCAGACGTTACCAACACACTATTCCTCTTCCATTTGCAGATGCAGCTGCATTTCCAGTTCTGTCCTAGGAAGTCATAATGCTTAATCATTCTCTGCTACTGAGTGATCCATAGGGGATGCAGTTTCTAAGAAGATGGTCCAATTTGTTTGATGTCATCATCCCTCAGGGAATTGCATTTATGACTGAGTTGAATGTTAGTGTTCAGCATTCCATATTCTGAAAATGTCAAAAGGTCTACGGAATAATCTCTGTAGCTATTTCTTTGATGCAATGTCAAGGATAAATATTAATAGGTCTGCTATAAATATAAGCATTTGCCCTACAAAAAACACTTCAAAGAGTACAGAATCC
>VYZW01008999.1:290741-302605 GCA_013401315.1 Balaeniceps rex | reverse complement strand
GGCGATGCCCCTGCCCGGGGTCGGCGGTCCCTCAGGCGGCGCCGAGGGGGGGAGCCGGGACTGGGGAGGCGCGGCGGGGCCCGACTCGCCTCCCCGCCGCGCCTTTGTGTGGGGCGGGGGCGAGGGGAGCCCCGCGCCCGGCTCTCTCGCCGGGGGAGCAGCATCCCTCCCGGCTCGGGAAGGGGCGCGCCCGCGGCCCCCCCGCGCCTCGGCGGCCGGCACGTTACCGGGATCCCGCGCCTCGGCGTTTGGGTGGCCGAGGGGTGTTCCGAGGCCACCTCGCCCTGCAGACGGGTGTCCTCTGCCGCGGTCCCCGCGGGGCAGGACCGGCCTCGCATCGCACCTCCGCCGGGCGGAGACTGCCAGTCGTGCCCCTTGGTGGACGTCGTGGCACCCAGGGCGTTTTGAGTACTTCTACAATACCGGGAACGATTAAATTCCCAACCCGGATGAAAACTGCTCCAGGTGAAAAACCGCCCCAGGGTTCCGGCCGCGGAGGCCGTGCGTGGGTGTGAGGAGCATGTGCTTGTTGCGGGTTTTGGGGTGCTGGGGTGGGCAGCGGTGTGGTGCTGCCCCGCTTGCTTGCTGCCCCGCTTGCTTGCTGCCCCGCTTGCTTGCTGCCCCGCTTGCTTGCTGCCCCGCTGGCGGGGAGGGCTGGCTGCCTGCAGGAGGACAGAAAAGTTACGGTGCATTTCTGAGCGAGGCAGCCTGAAATTGAAAGCAGTGGTATAATAGTACCACTGCCTGCTGCTTAGCTCAGTGAGCAGTTATTTTAATATTGAAGTAATGAGAAATTGGCGGAGAGTGATATCCTGGCTTTTTAGTGGGCTGAAGGAGTAAATAAAAGGATGAACAACTTTGGGGTTCAAGGGACTTGTGACTCAGTGTTTATTTGAGGTACCAGATTGAGAATTTGTAAGAGCACTTCTTAAACATAGCAATATTGCTGCAAAATGCAGTCAAGCTCCTTTGACTATCAACACAACTGTAGAAAAATATAAATAAATTTAAAAGGCAATGAGCAGCTATGGTTTTTTTTAAAGATGGTGTATGTGACCTACACGAGTTATTCTATGTCACTGTTCCAGCATGCGACACTTACAGCCAGATCCAAAGAAAGAACTGGCTCCTAAAAATAAATATTTATTCCAACTCTTTTAATAAAAACCCACAAACATTGCAAGCCCTGATTGTCTTAATTAGAAAGCACCTGAAAGAAATAGGCAAGAGAAATTCTGCCTTGTGTTCATGTTCGTGATGCAAGAGTTGCAAGACCAGAACTAAAACAAGCAAGAGTCAGCCCAACTCAATAGCTCGTTAGTTAAGGCGCTCGTTTGGACAATGCGATTTTTATTTTATGGATCACTTGTATATTTTTACATTTAAGTTATGTGATAAAACCAGAAACAACCCTAAAAGCCTGGACTGGAACCTGGGACTCTCTTCCCTGGTGTTCTAACCATTAAGCTGCAGAAGCACGTCCCCCATGTGCGTAGCTTCCTTGCTCCATGAATCTCCAGGTCTTTCTTGCATACTGTTGCATCTGGGAAAGGATGCTGAGTGCATGCTTCTGAATCCGCTGTGGCTTTACTGAATGTGGGCTCCAGGATCCGACTCCCACATTGGCAGATATGTCTCCCTTGCCATCTTGGTTCAAATGCCTGAACTGTGCAGGGAAGAGCGGGAGTTCAGGCACATCCGTGGTCCGAGCAGCTGATATCAGCTAACTCCATGTGGCCTCCTGCTCAGCAGGTGAATCTAGCATCAAACGTAGCATCTAGCTGAGGAACTGAGCTCTGGGCTTTAGATGCACATTCTTAAAACTCAGGGGGTTTGGCACTTGACAGTACCCTGCTTTGTATGAAGCCCTTAGCTACAGCCTACAGCGGTTTATGGTTTATCTCTTGGTTTGTATTTTTGCAAGGATGAGCACAGCTGAGCCTTGGCCCACGCTTGGGGCTCTTAGATGCCACAATAGTACAACTAATAAATATTGTCAACTGCCTCATAAAATAACAGAGTGCCCTTGGCTTTCATAACTGACAACCTTGGAGTGTTTTTTTTGTTTTTGTTCCAGTGCATTCAGTCTATGTTTCTTCTATGCACATACTAATCAGAAGTTAAATTTGCTGCAGCATGATAAAGTTTCCAATATTAGCAGACACACCATATCTGACTGTGTGCAGCTGTATTTTGGCTGTCTGTGGTTTCAGTTCTCAGAACTCAGCGAGTCTTAGAGCATATTGTTTGCGTAATCTAACCAAACAGTCTTGCTTTTAAATTTAATTTGGTGGAATTTATATGTATGTTTAACTTACCAATGTGAAGACTTCCAAATAGCGTAATTATTTCTATTGCACAGAAGAAGGAAGGTTATAGTATCGCAATACATTTTACTAATGGAAAAAGAAAGCAAAGTTTGTGGTTGATAGCAGAATACCATGCTGCAGGACTCAGCTCTACCATTGACTTGATGCTTGGCCTTGATCAAGCTGTGTAATATGTTGCTGGATCTTTTGCCCATCTTTAAAAGCAGTTTAGTGTTTGTACATCTCACAGGGAACTTCTGAAGCCGAAGTAAAGCATTGCTTGTATAATCCTTTCAGATCTAGGAGCAATTACCATATTTGAAAATGCATTTTTAGCTTCAGCAAAACATGTCTTTTATTTTTAGGTTTTTTACAGATATGCTCATATACAAACATTTTGAGAAGAAATAAAACTGTTCATCTTGAGACCGTAGAAATAATTCAAGTTTGAGACCACGGTTAGGGTTTGCTGTTGTTTTGAGGTAACAACAGAAGATCTGCCTTGCTTCTGTCCTTAAATCAGTGTCTGTAACATCCAAATATGTTGGTTTGAGCACTAGGACATGATACTTGAGAAATTATAGGTGACTTCTTTGTTTTAAGAAGTTCTGGGGGTAATAGCTGACCTGCATATGCATGATTACAAGTTGAAGTGGTTGATAGCCAGATTCTGGCCCACCTGAACACAAAGTGGTGCAGAGCATCTACAGGTTCCTTCTATTCACATCAAGATTTTGGTTAGCCTCTGTTGCCTGTACGGAAAGGCAAGGGTTAGCTAGAATCCATCTTACAAGGAGTAAAGAGGTTATTGACTGAGTGATAATAGTGGAAATGAGTTTGAATAGAGTTTGAATGGCAGATGGGAATTTTCATTCACTTTTTTAAAGGGATGATTTCTTCCATCTCTTACCTGCCTTTCTTAAAATACAGATAGTTCTCCTTCCTTAGACAGCGTCCATCTCTACTCTTCTTTTGTAAAATCATGTATTCATTATACAGGTGAGCACAGATGTGTTGTAGGAACAAAGCAGTCACATTACGCCTGGGGGGGAAGTCTGCTCGTGAATGCTGACTGCTGAAGCCTGAGAATGTGTTGATGCAAGTGACCATTTGCAGTGTAATGTTTCTGTTTCGATTCCTGCCAATTCATATCAATGAGAAAAAATGTTAAACGGTTCAAATGTATTTAACATGAGGAAGTTGCCCAATAATTTTAAAGTATAGGTATTCTGCCTGCCCACTTATGTGTCTGTAAACGTGCAAGTGGGATTTATAGTCTTCACTTGAACTTGTGTCTACATTAAAGACCAGAATTTGGTTCTGTCCTGGAGCAGTTATTTATAAGCACTACCTGCACAGTGACATGGCAGGGTGGTTAGCTGTAGCTGTTGCACAGATGGGGAGCTGACGTGCATGGAGAGCTGTGACTTCAGCTATCAACTAATGGTAAAGCAAGTATTTGTACTTAGGAATCTGTTGCTCCTTTGCTTTCACAGCTAGAGAACCTGTCCCGCCTTCAGAGCTCGTGTCCGTGGTCTGTGTACTGGTCTCAACAGCCATTGTGAGGCTGCTAATTATAGGTTCAATAATATTAGGTACTTGTCACGGGCCCCATCTGACAGGAGCCTATGAAGGAAATTTTTCAGTAAGCTAGCACTCGCTGGTAACAAAATCTACAGGAGAGCCATGGGTATTTGTATTGCATTTCTTCATATATAGCCTTCTGCCTTTGGTGACAGAACTTAAGCTGCTCTTTGACTACCAAGTCGTGTTTGAAGGTGGCCGGGGGAGAAAGGGGTATACTGTGCTGAGGGAAGAAGGTGGGCATTACACACAGTTAAATTAAGCATTCTTCTTTGGACCTTGGGTAAATATGCACAGCATATGAAGTGCTGAAATTATAATTACTTCCACTGGGAATTCCACTTTACTTTCCTGTAATCTCATCTATAGCACATGCCCAGGTGATCTACTAGCTGTATTCCTTGCAAGCCCTTAAATTTTGTTCTTTTCCCTAGATCAAGTGCTGATTCAACCACAAGCAGCATCTTTTCTTTCTCTCCTATCCTCCAAAGAGGACTGTACATGTTTCTACACTTTCCTTCATGCGGCTTTCTCTTTAAAATAGATATATTCCCTTGCCGCTCCCCATCTTACTATTGACCCTTATTCTCACCCATTCTGATCTTTCTTTTTTTAAACTTTGTTGTTGTTGTTGAAACTTGTCAACTTTTTCCTGGCAAACAATTTACTTCTCCCAGTTTGTCACCAGCTGCCTCCAGATTCCTCCACCCAGTAGCCAAATTACTGATTGCATACGACTGACAAACTTGAGGCTCTGCTTGCTGGAATGTAAATACAACCCTGAGTGAAGAGACCTTTGTGGCTGTGTCTGCTCTGATTGTCTAGGGAGAAGAAAATCCAGCATGCTTCCAGCTAGGCTCCATGTCATGGTATTCCTCCGTGTTGGATGTCTCAGCCTCTGCGCAGTTTTGCCATCCAAAGCTAGCACGAAGTGGCTGTAAATCCCAGCTGCCTTTAAGGTTTTGAGCTCTGCTTGAAAAGCCTTCTGCCAGATAGCCTCTCTGTAACGGGTGGATAGGTTAGACAGCTTGGGCTGTCTATCAGGTAAGGGTCCGTGCTGAAGGTAAATGTAAATACAAGTCTGCTCGTAGCAGATTACATGGTAGCATGTAATCACGCTTTCTCTTCCAGCAGGACTCGGACCGTGCCAAAACCTTTGCCTGAGTCTGAGCCTGTGCTGTGAGAGTGGTAACGGTGGGAGAATTTGGATGAAGACCCAAGGCAAACATGTAAATCTGTGTGCCAGTGTACCCGGCATTTTGTGTTTTCTATGAGCTCCAAAGATAAATTTGCAGGTGTTAGGCTGAAGGGATAGCTCTGCACCTTTCTGCTTCCCATCTGAATTGATGCTTCTTCATGTGCTGTGTGCGTTTCAAGTAATACCTGTTACTAGGCCAAACGATGGAGTTGAAACACATAGGCAAGCTTTCTGCTACAGGCCTGGAGAAGGGCTTGTGTGTCTTATTGGGGTGTCTTTACTTTTCAGCTGTGTCCACTGCTCTAATAAAAGATACTGCTGCTCCCCACAAACTCCCTGCTTTTGTAAACTCAGATACCTACGTAGAAGATGACTGCTATAAATTCTTTTAAAATCACCAATTATTGATGCTTTTTTTTTTTAGTTGAAAATCGAAAACTGTTTTTCTGTCCTGAAGCTCAGGGAAAAGGCCTTTAAGTGTCATTTAAGCATGGATCCTCATTTAATTAATAATGAAGTTTATGGTTCATAAACTAGTTCTTGTAATAAATTGAAAGGCAACAAATTCTTTTTTTTTTTTAAATAAATGAACAGAGATCTGTTGTTTAAAGGCAGCATAGTTCTCAACTACGTGTTTTCACATATACTCTGCATTTCGAGAAGGACAAAAAACCGCTTACTGAGGGAAGAAGAAAAATCTTTGATGGTTCCAGTAACTTAACAAGGTCAAAATAAAATATTAAAGACTCATGACTCTCTGGGGGTCACGAAGGTGCTATGATGTGAAACAGGCAGATATATTGTAAAAATGAAAGTCAACATAGGCTGATTTTAATTAAGATGCAAGCAAGTGAGAAGAAATGAAATTACTATTGTACACAGATTCAGAGAGATTCTAATTGGGAAAAAGATTAGTAAATGAAAATAGATGTTTATTCTCAATGATTTAATAGAAATAGTGTTGTGAAAATGGCACATGAAAGCTATTTAAATAATGCTGCCATTATGCTGATAAGGTGCTACTTTTGATTTTTAAAAGGTCAATAAGAGTTCTTTTTATTTCTGTTCCTCATGCCAGGCTTCTGCTGGCCAGGGTATTCTTGCTCTAAATTAAAGCTGAAGTCTTTTGTATTTGATGATTATATAGAACTCACCATTCTTATTAAAAATAATAAAAATTCAAAAGGGAAAAATGCCAGAGTACTCCATTCTGATGTAGCGATTGGTCCAACAGTTAGTTACTGAATGTGTAGGCTGTGATTACTGAGAATAAAATAGCTTGGAAACTGGTACTATGCGTGTCTGCTTCACAATTTATCTTATATTGGTACTCTGTAAAGCAAAAGTCTTATTCTTCTTACAGATCTGCTTGTCTCAAAGACATATGTGGAGGATCAGACAAACAGTCTTTCATGCTGTCATGATGATGACCTTTTTGGATAGCAGTTCGATTGACTAGTTCTTGCCTTCTGTTTGATAGTTCTTAGGAGGCTTAGATATGCCAAATGCTGAGTGATTGTAGGCAGGAATACTTTACATTAGTGAGTATTATAGACAGTCCTCCTGTATGCCTGTGCCCATAATGTTTTACATGTTTCAAATGATAACAATTTGGCTATTATAGTGCATAGGTAAGTCTTAAACCCTGTGTTTTAGACAAAGAAATATATTTTTCCTAAAGTTGCTTTGTTTATATACAATAAAAGCATACCTTTGCCTAAAGGGCAGCAGTGGCTGGATTTGCCTTGCTTGCAACACTGAGTGCTGGCAGAAGGTGTTCCCATGCTGGGGAGCCAGTCTGTTGTCGCTTGCTCTTCTCTCCTACAAAAGGAGGAGATATTTAGGAGATTAAATATTTGGAGAACTGTGCGTTAAGGAATGGTACATTAATATTGCATGAAAAAGCTTTTGTTGCAGGGAAATGTAGCAGGATTTATATAAGAAGCTACAAATCTGTAATTCTGTATATATCCCATTCTTTACAGGTGTAGTCACAGTTCGTCTAAGAATTATATACAGTAGCTAGTGTAAATGTATAGTTTTAATTGCTATGAATAATGACCCATTCTTGCTGTCTTTTTCTGACCTTTGATTATGAGAATGTAAATTTGAATTTTACAGTTGGAGGTGATTATTACAAACTATGAATCATGTGCAATTCAGCAATAATAGTTTCATCATCCTGTTCTACTCAGCCATAATCCACATCCCAGGGCTGGAGAGTGAGTGTATCCCTGGTAGAAGGAACCTGATGTCGCAATAGCGTCCATTAATGTGCTTTAAAGTTTGCCGATGAATAGGTTGAAACTTGACAGCACGGGCTGATGTGTTTGGTAAGGTAAGGAGAGGTTAAACGGTTTTTAAAATTCAGAAGAATGTGCAAGTGTCGCTCGCCTTTGCTTCTGGTATTGATCAAGGCCATCACAGAAGAATTCGTTCAGTAAATAAGACATCTGTTCTGAGGATATCTTTATCAGGCAGTCTGATTCCCGCGAGACAAGGTGTCTCCAGTATGGTATTATTACTGACAGTGTAGAAAGTACTCGGTGGGCCCTTTCTTATCATCAGTAAATCACGTGTCACCTGCTGCGACCTGCGTGTCACGTCACATTTCTCAGTTTCTTCTTACAAGCTTGTCATGTAGCTATTCCTCTCCTTCCTTCTCACCTTCTTGTTGGCTGTTCAAACAATTCATGTAGCTTTTAAAAAAACAACGTGTTATAAAGTGCATTTGGGGTGTTACGCTTTTTGTTTCATCAAAGGAGAAAATTGAATGTTAGTAGAGATGGAGACCTCAGTTTGTAAATGAGATTCAGCTTGTTGAGCAGATGTTTAATTGCTAAAAATTTGTCTTACCTTGACAGATCAATTGGTTAAATGTTTGGCTTCATGTTATGGCGAGGAAGAAAAATGGCAAGCACGCATCATGTACAGGCATACTGGGCCAGCCGCTGCAAAGGCAGGCAGAAGTTCCTGGGAGAAGGTGGTTCTTCTGCTCCAGCAACGTGCAGTGTGCCAGAGGGCCTGTGCTGTGATCAAAAGCCAAAGACAGCTCTTTCAGCATTAAGTTTGCCATCAAAAGACATGGAGTATCTGTTGTAGTATTTTTCTACTGTGTGGAGCTGCACTGATTCCACCTTAGTTCCCCAATAAACTAGATGAGAGTGCCCCAAAGGAAAGAGGAGAGGATGAGGGGATCATGAGAGACCCAGGCAGATCCTCCATTTTCAGCTTTTCCAAGGCATCTGTGTGGTTGTTGTTAAAGGCAATTGTATGGGGTTTTTTATGCGGTTGAACCCTACCTTTGTGTGCATGTAGCGCTGTACTGTTTCTCATATTATAGAGTGCTGTGGCCCCGCAGACAGTGCCAGCCCTTGTATCTCCCATTTTGAAGCAGTTATATTGTGTGTGTGAGCATGTGTAGCTTAATAGTGAACCTTATCCTATCCTGGTTAGGAGTTCAGGGATAGGTACTTCCTAGCACAGAGGCATATATAAACTGTGGACCTCTTTGGCGTGGAAAATTAGGGATGCTAGTGGCTGATGTGGGCTGTTAGCACGTTTAGATAACTGTACAGGAGAAAGATCCACCTACTCCTCTTAAACACGGCATTATCTCCTCTGTCTAGTATGTAGTTGGGGAACTGGAGAAATAGATATGCTATATGCCTGCTGTATCCTTTTACACTTGTTTAGGTATCTACTGGTAGTCACTGTGGGAGGTAATCTACCAATTTGACCCGTCGTTGCTGTTCTTAGCTATATAGCTGGTAGAGTTACTGCTGACTCAGCATGCCATGACTTCTAGGTCCTGCTTTCTACAGCCAAGAGCTCCTAAAAGAGAGGAAAAATTTGGGGTGGGTTTGAAATACGGGATGTTGACATTCTGTGTTGCAGGTTAAAAACAAAACCAAAACCCACACCTAAGTTGCAAGGAGACCTGATGGGAAAATCTTATTAATAGCGTGCTGTGTAGAACAGTATATAGATTTGTCTCAAACCCTCTTTCTTCCTTTGATTGAAAAGCCTTTTCCTTCTTCTCCTTTGCTTTATGAATGTATGACCCAGCTGCTTTATGATTTGTGTAACTGGATCACATTTCATTCTTTTTGATTCCAATATTAAGGCTAGCAATTAATAAACTTTTAAGAGCTAGAGCAGAGTTTTTCATATAAGGTTCCTCAAAGTTCCAAGATTTAGGGCTTTACAAAAAACCTGAATGTTACAATCAAATTTCTGTAGTGCACAGAAGTGTCTTAAAGCTGAATTAATTCTTTGTAAAAGATTTTGGTTTTTAAATGAAAAACCTTTTATGAGCACAAGGTACTAAGTCCTGACCCTTCAAGCTGCTTGGTACCTTCTGCTCCCACTGCATTGAGGTAGTAAATCAGCAGCTTGCAGGACTGTGTAGTTGCTTATCTGAGTATTTTAATGCACTTTCCATTAAAGCAGCATCTGCTGTTATGATGGGGCAAATTATTATAGGCTACATGGTAAACCTCCCCTCCTCCAAGTACGGGTACATAACATATTTAATATTCAGTGCATTTACATCATTTATATATATAGAACATGTCAGTTCATTGGTGATGAATTTCCAAGGATTATGTACAAGACTCAAATTATACATAATTTGTATAAATACCTGCTTCTTGAGAGAGTACACTCTCCATAACTCCTGATCTCCTGCCAGGCAAACGAAGATGATGGACAGCTTTTAGCATCATGCTGTGATAGCTCTGTATTTGTTTTATTTTGCAATCTGAAGCATGTAGTTAGGTTGTTTTGTGTTGATGAACTTGTTTACTGAAAGAATATTGAACCCTTTGATGTCTTAACAAAAATGGAAAGACAAATTGCAATTCTAAGCTTCCTTGTGCTCATTTGTGTCTGACATATCATCGTAAGTTGGAAATTCTGCTTAAGTTTAGAGAATAACAGTAAATGATGACTTAAATAGGAGTGGCTGCCATGGATGAAACCTTAGTGTTCATGATTGAGCGCTTGAGGCTGGGAGACAAATTAAAGCTATGGAAATAGTGATTGACAGGCGTGCTTTTGTCTCCTCTTCCATTATGACACTAAAAACAGCGTTAAATTGGTCAACCATTGAGAAGTAAAATGGATGAACTGGAGGATGGAGGTAAGTAGATGTCAGATTGGTGAGAATTTATGAAATTATGTAGACAAGAAAAAGAGATGTTTTTATTTAGGTTGTATAGAGAGAAGAATACAGGATCCTGAACTCTTTACAAAGTGGGTTGCTGTATCACACCATGGTATTTAACAGAGGTGGAATTGTATAGATTTTTAATGTAGAACCTCTGGTCATTTTGGTAGTAGATGAGTACGTGTGAGAGAGAAAAGCCTGCATTGACGTGCATTGACGCTCTGTTACAAAATGTTGAATGTTGGGTTCAGGCCTTATCTGGTGTTTCTGAGTGAGTGTACGAGTAGGGCAGATCTAAGGCATACCTGAAAGCATCAGTCTCTGGCCGTGAAAAATTAGGTAATAACCTTTTTTCCTCCAATTGAACCAACAGTTGGTTGTCAAAGTGAAGAAACATCACATGCTATGGTAGCATTCTAGGTACACAGATGGTACAACACAATTTCTAGGCTAGGAGGTTTCAGATTTTTATGGAACTCTCAGAGAGCTGCATTTCCATCGACGCAGTGCCTGCAGTAACCATTGTGGTGGCTTTCCGTATTGCAGTTTGAGTGATTTCTCCTGCAATTTGAAAAAGTATTGTGAACATAAAACAAAGAGGTTTTCTGGGCATGCTGTTAGGTAGCATTGCTCGGTAGTGCTATTGCGCATCACTAAAGAGTTGTTTTATTTCCTTTCAGAAGTGATGGATTAGTTCATTCAGTAAGCTCCAAGAAAGAAAAAACAAGAAATTCTCCTCCCAAATCCATTAAATTGCCTTATACCATTGATTTTAAAAATAAACCTGAAAAAATGAAGTTTAACAGCAAAACCAAAGAGTTATGTGTATTACTTTTAATGATTAATGTAACAGTAAATCTTTAAGCACTGGCACCTTGAGAAATCAACACATACTGTGTGATTTCTTCTAGAATTACAAAATTTGGCAGACACGTACAGGTTATATGTGGGCTTGTTTGCACGTAAAAATTATTTCAAAAAAAGGTCTTAAGAGCTTCAATGAAAAAAAGTGTTCAGACATGGAAATATTATGGAATAGTTATTCTGGAACAGCTATTCCTGAACCCTATTCAGTTAAGTTATAGTAATGTAGATCGTTGACTTGAAAGGTGTAGAAATATAGCATTAATTATTCTCATTTGTCGAGTAATGCTAAGCTGCTCTTTTCTTTCTTTTTCCTTTCTGCTCGATGTATTCTTGAAAGCTCGTCGCTCCCTTTTTCAGAGACATAATGCATTCTTGACATCAGAAACTTAAACCTGAACCTGCCATTTTCAAGGTTTTTTTCTTCTTTTGTTTAGTTTTGTGTTGTTTAGTACAGGAGCTGATCACATGGTGGTTAAACTATAAAAGGATAAACCAATGTGAAGATAAAGGTGATTCATTTCAGAGTAAAACTTTGCTAAACAGAGCAGGTCATGATGAGTTAGAAGCATTCATATCATGCACGTAAGAGGTGCAGTCAGGATTGGAGGTCTACTTTGCTGAATGTTGTTGAACAGGATATTATAATTACTGTTGTTTCATTTATGCTGACATACATTTATATAGTGATTGCATGAAAAGGCCACAGGGAGGTTAGTAGCTGTATTTCTACACCTTT